>JAVSBS010027242.1:0-20168 GCA_033124195.1 Coracias cyanogaster | reverse complement strand
TTCAGTCCCTTCTGGCCACCCTTTCCGGACTGTGCGGCCGGGCTCAGGAGGGGGGCGGTGGCATCAGCGAGGTGCACAACTCCCCCGTCGTTTTTTTCCAAACTATAGTCCGGCCCGTGACAGGGTCTGAGGGACAGTGCACCGGCCTCCGGCGTGTCTGAGGAACAGTGAACTGGCCCCCTGTTTAAAAAGTTTGAGGACCCCTGGTCTAAAGTGCAAGCCTTACAAGGAGGAAACTGGGGTTGTTCAGCCTGGAGCAAAGGAGGCTCAGTGTAGACCTTATCACTCTCTACAACTACCTGATTTGAGGTTGTAGTGAGATGGATGTAGTCTCTTTTGCCAGGTAGCAAGTGATAGGACAAGAGGAAATGGCCTCAGATTGTGCCAGGGAAGCTTTAGGTTGGTTATTAGGAAAAATTCCTTCACTGAAAGAGTTGTCAAGCATTGGAACAGGCTGCCCAGGGAAGTGGTTGGGTCACCATCCCTGGAGGTATTTAAAAGATTTGTAGATGTGGTGAATAGAGCCATGGTTTAGTGGTGAGCTTGGCATTGTTAAGTTAATGGTTGGTGATTGGTGATCTTGAAGGTCCTTTCCAACCTAAATGATTCTGTAATGTGCCAAGAGAATCTCTCAAAAACTGGAGTTACGGGAACTCTGACCTGCTTTCCTCAAGTCTATAGGTTCTTATATTGCCAGAGGACAAGATTTAGAGTAGTGAAAACCAGCTGAGATTCTTTGTATGAAGCATCCTCTGCAAGGGCAGGGTCAATTATTTTAACCTTTGTGGGCCCAACAAGACATACTGTCTACACCAATTAAAATTTTTGCCATACACAGGCTTCATTGCCCTCTAGGACAAAAGATCATATGGTGGGTTCCTTAATTAGTCATTCTGATACTAGACAAGAGATTGGGTACTATAATTTCCAAATCCTTTTCTTCCTTTCCAAGTATGCTCCCTTGCACTTTCTTTTCATGCTTAATTTCAGTCATTATTAGTTTACTGTTTGAAGCCTTATAATTGCTAAGGACAGACAAAACTCTTGTTCAAAATGGGTGCTTAAATGCAGTTACGGAGAACTATTGTTGGAAGTGTGCATTAAGGAGCTCTCTAAAGAAGTAAAAGTTTTAGCTTCTGAGGTTTGCATTTCACAGTGTAACAATGTGGCTCATATCTTATGGTCTCTTCCTACAGTCTATCAATTTTGCTTCTCATAAATCAGGCAAGAAATATTTTGTGCCAGCATTGATGTAAAAAGCAAAAAATTCTTATTCTTGGATTCTTAAGGATCTAAAATTAGTGGAAATAGGTTTTCCATTGATGAGAGGTTGTTTAAATGTGTTAAAAAATAAATGAGGATTTTTTTCAAAATAAACTTATTTTCACCATTAAAGTAAAGATGCAAAATACATGCAGTTAAATGAACTTTGCAATAGCATTGATTCATTATATTAAGTATTAATCACACGTATTTCTTACCTCTGAGTCTTGTGGTTGTATGCTAAAGGAGGTACATAGGTACACAGAAGCAGAACAGATAAGAAATCTAACTTACTGATGATGAGTATTTAAAGAGTGACCTACTTAATGAAAATGAAATGAATGATTACTTAGTGAAAATAAAAACGTGTTTGGCAATTCCAAATAATAATGAGCAGGTCTGCAGTTTTGTAGACAGGATAAATTTGCCTATCTCTTTTTAATGATTCTCTTTTCCCTATACCCTCAGCTCCTGCTTATGCTTTTCTACAATTTACTGTGTGCACCTGTTCCAGCCCTCATCCCCTCCCTTTCCCTTTCCCTTTCCCTTTCCCTTTCCCTTTCCCTTTCCCTTTCCCTTTCCCTTTCCCTTTCCCTTTCCCTTCCCTCTGTCCAAAGGCAAAACCAACTCTGCTACTGTGTCCTGATGGAAGTAAGATCTGTCTGTGCAATTTGATTTTTTCCCTCCTTTCTCACCTGCAGAAGAGAAAAAAAGTTTTTTAAAGCATTGAAAAAAAAAAAAAAGTGCTGTTTTCACCTCTACTTCTAAGACACCTGTGAAATTAAAAAAAAAAAGAATTATTTCAACTGGAATGGAATACTAAAGGTGAACTTGACAGTAGCCAGGAGAGGTGTGTCTGGTTCCCAAGACCGCTCTCAGGGAGCATATTCAAACACCTCTTATTTTGCTATTTAATGCACTCTTGAGCTGGAATGTCTCTTCTATAGCAATACTCTGCTTTTTGGGTTGTCTTTTCATAAAGGAGCTGCACAAATCCATACCTTGAAGTATGGATTTATACACTTATGTACCTATACACTAAGTACATAGTATCGTCGTGTCAGGTCGGGATATCAGGACAGTGCTTGTCTCTGATCTGAGCTATGGCTTTTCTGTTTCTGGCTAGATTTATATGTCAGTGAGGAATTTTGGAAGCTAGAAATAAATGTGTAAATATTCATTTTTTCACGCAGAGTCACTTCATAAGTAATTTAACCTTTTTTTCACTGCTCCAGGAGCCTTAAAACTGTAACAACTTCTGAGGTAGAGAAGCCTTTATCACAGCATCATTTGTATCTTTTTCCTGTTGGGCTTTATTCTTGTTGTTTACTTTGGATTGTGAATTGCAAACAAGAAATAATTCCTAATCTATATTGTTACTATACTAAAAAGGATTGCTGGGATATGTTCACTGTGTAATCTAGCTGGTTGTTTTGCCATTTTATTTCTGTAGCTTATACAAATGGAACCCAGGCTTTATCTTTATAAAATTAAAAAGTAAGTACATTCTACATCATTGCTAGATTTATGTGTTGGCTGGTACATGCAAACTACAACTCTTTGTTTCAAGGATAGTTAAACATTTTGTGGGCTCACAAGTGGACCTATCTGTTAATGATTAGAAAAGATCAATTATTTATTACTTGTCAAAATTAATATTTAAGAATTTCTGATGTGTTGCTCACTGTAATTTAAATTTTCTTCCTAAAGAATCAAGAGTGTCAACATTCATCTGCTAGGGCTACTTTGTCTGACAGGTCTTACTGCCCTCGGGTGAGAGCTCCAGTCCTGTGCAGGAGATGACTGAAGTGTTTTCCTTCCTTCTTGGCAGACACTGCCTGCAAGAACCGGCCCCTGGACCTCGTATTCATCATAGACAGTTCCCGTAGCGTCCGGCCTGAAGAGTTTGAGAAAGTGAAAGTCTTTTTGTCAAAAATGATTGATACTCTAGACATTGGTGAAAGAACAACCCGTGTGGCGGTCATGAATTATGCTAGCACTGTCAAGGTAGAGTTCCCTCTCCGGACCTACTTTGATAAAGCATCTATGAAGGAGGCGATATCTCACATTGAGCCCTTGTCTGCTGGCACAATGACCGGCCTCGCCATCCAAACTGCCATGGATGAAGTCTTCACCGAGGAGATGGGCACCCGGCCAGCGACCTTCAATATCCCCAAGGTGGTCATTGTTGTGACAGATGGACGGCCACAAGACCAGGTTCAAGAGGTGGCAGCAAGCGCCCGGACAGCTGGCATTGAGATCTATGCAGTTGGGGTAGACCGAGCAGACATGCAGTCCCTGAGGATCATGGCCAGCGAACCACTGGATGAACACGTCTTCTATGTGGAGACGTATGGTGTGATCGAAAAGCTGACATCCAAATTCAGAGAGACTTTCTGCGGTAAGGTGGTCAGCCCAAGAGCATAGTGTAATTTGGCTCCTTCTGGCTCCTCCTGTGGTTCTGCTCCCTAAGAAAGAAGTTTTTCAGAAGTGTTAGGTATCACATTAAAATATTTTGTTTGCCATCCACTGGGCAAACAAGCCAACCGTTTTATTCAGTGGAGGCCAAGTATGACCTTTCATTTTGAATAGTGACCTTACCTTCTAAGTAACAGATCTGATTTCCTTGTGCGGTTGGTCCAGTTTAGTGCAAGAGAAAGCACAGCAGTCTGGCTGGGATTCGGCTCCAAGCATTTACTGACTTACTGAGAGTACGCGCTGGAGCTGTGCAGCCCACTCATTTCTTCTCCCACCTCACTGGGAAGCAAGGAGACTTCCCAGGGTGGAAGTGTGGTGCTGAAGGGTTCCTTACAGATTCAGAGCAGGAAAGTCAGTGTGGCAGGTGAACCACTGTGCTAGCTTGAGGAATCGATTGCAGGATGAAGTGGCCAGACACTGCAGCAGGTCATCTCCGGATGGGCTTTCTCTCTGCAGGCATTGCTGGGCTTTTTCAGCGTGCCACTTGCTTCTCTGCTACTTGATTTTGACAGGGAACTGTGGGATGGATTGAATTAGCTTCACTTTTTCATGGCTGGTCTTGGAAAAATGCTGGATGTGTATTTGGTTTGGGCTAGAACTCCACTAATGATGGTAGGCCAGTGTGGGTTGTTATTGTCATTTACAGAACAAAAAAGGTCACGTATTTGGAGTATGTAGAACTGCCTATAGATAGGTGTGACACAGCCCTGCTCACAAAAATCAAACACAGACTTCTTGACAACTAAAAAACTTGTACGAAGTAGATTTTTCTAGTAAATTTCTAAGACATTTACTTGTAAAATAAGTCTCCAGCAAGTAACGGGTAAAATGAGGTGTAAGGAACATTGTAAGAGAACTAAAGTAACAGGCATTGCCTTGAGAACTTGGTTGGCAATATGTTACTTTGTTATTTCAGAGCCTTACTAAAAATTACCACCATACCTGTTGAATATGTTTAGAATGAATAGACCTCTTTTTCTAGGTATGAAATAAACATGTAAGACCATCTGCAGACAGGACACTTTGCCCAATAGTTAACATAGGAAATGCCTTGAGGTTTGGCTTGACATCATGTGGTGTTGCTGATGTGACCAGATCCTTTTTCTGGTAGCTGGAGGTGGGTGCGAGTGCCCACCTAGCTGGACAGGTATGTGTGAACATAGCACTAACTTTCCACCTATGTTCTCGCCAAAGCAAGTCCTTTCATAGCACCAAAGAAAAATCTGTTGTTATGAGTAAACTTACTGTTTATTGTGCCAAAGCATAGAAATTATGGCCCCACTAAGATGGAGAATAAACCAAAGAGAGCTCACACATACACCCTTCCAGTGTAACTGTTGCCTGCATGCAAATAGTCACAATCTGTGGCATGCATTAACAAGAACAGGATAAAGGGAATCGTTTTTAAAAAGTTTCTTACAAACCAAATGAATCTAAGAGCGTCTTGAAAGACAGTGTGGGTAAGATGGGTCTCTTCCAGCTCCAGATGGCTTTTTGGTCAGAAATCTAGACTCACCAGTGAGAATTAGGCTTTTCTTTGCTTTGGCCAAGGCAAATAAATCTCTTTGTAGGGCGAACTGAAAACAGGAAGACTAATGTTCAGGAGCAAAATAGCTGGACAAGATCAAGTTCTTGATGCATTGAGAGCTTCATTCAACATGAGACCATCCTGGAGATGGAAAATCTTAGCCTTGAATTGGTGCTCCAGACAGTGGAGGCTTGACTTCCCTACCACAAAAATCTGGCCATTTGAGTCTGAGCTTCTCAGTTATGCTTGAAAATATCACCCACAGATTTTGTTCGTGTCATGGAGGTGAATTCTCATATTCCCAAGGGTGTAGCAGAATGAAAAGATGCTGCCTTGGTTTGAGATTTGCTTTTCCCAATGGAAGACAAGACATAATTTCTATCAGCCTTATTAGGGGACATCTAACTCTTCCATGTTTTAGAAAATGGGAAATGTTGCCTTGCATTCCGAAATACATGAGAAGATCCAAGCCCTCCTGCTTCTCATTTATCTCACCACTATCGCTTTGAAGTTTTATCAGTAGTCCATACCTACATTGTAACTACTTATGTAAAGTCTCAGGTAATAGCAGACTTGTCTTCCCATTTTTTTCCTTTTCCCTTTTATTTCCTCCTTCTTTCTTTCCTTCCTTTCCCCTGTTTTTACCCTTTCCTGCTTTTTTCCTGCACCTTTGTTTTCTCCTGCTTCCTTTTTCCTGTCATCTAAATTTAGTCATTGAAAAATCATCTCAATTTCAGTGATTATCTAGGTTTCCTTTACAGTCTGTGGAGAGAAATGAGGGCATCTTGAGGTGACCAAAGAAGCAGCAGATCTAAAGTTAAATACACTTGAGAAAAACTGGCCAGAAGTTAATTAGTTTGGTAGTTAGATCATCTGTGAAGGAGATGACTCTCAGCGCACATAGTGCACTGCAGAGACAGCCCAGTGCTGCAGCAGTCATCTTGTCTGCCCTGTCACCACAACACTTGTATTAGCTGCCATCCATTATGCTGCTTTTCTTATCACTGTTTTCTGTTTTCTGAGGAGATCACCTTGCTGTTTGCTGGGGAATTAGCTGGTCCCCCAAAATGGAATCTCATTTTCTAGTTTGCAGTTTCAGATTCTCAGTTCTCTGAGGTTTGGACATTATTTCTGGACTGTCCTTCAATTAGGAGGTTCATGTGCCTGTAAAGGTACCTTACCGTGGAAACTTTTCTTCCTATCTTCTTTTTGTCTTGACTTCTTAAATCTAAAGGATCAAGGCAGCTGCAGCCCTCACATACCCGTCTTGTACTGGTGGGTTTCTTTGCTGGCTGATGCATCTGGACCATCATCACGTAGGCACTTTTTTCATCCCTGAGAAGACAGCGTATTATCCTAGTGCCTCTGAGTAAATATTCTCTTCCTCCTGGTCTTGATACTTTCTGTTGCAGTTTTGTTATTTTATTTTATTGTATCATTTAATTTAATTTCAGTTTACATGGGAGCTTTTTGCAGTGCAGCAGGAGTGCCTAAATCGGGTTGTACGCTGGCGAAGTTAGTAAACTGCCAGACAGTGACTGATACGTTTTGCTGCTTGTCTGTAGTAGAAAGGGACTGGATACAAAAAGCCACAAGGTCCTTTTCATGGCCTATTCCTCTTTCTAGTGTAATGTTACTAAATGTTTAAAATCTCTCCCTGATGCACCCTTTTCAATTCATCTTGTCTTTCTGCCACCTCGGGTGGTGACTTATTTCAGTGCAGTTGTTCCAGTGTCACTTATGACCTCTTTCTTCTGCTGCAGAATGATGGAAAAGATGCCTGTAACTTTTGTGGCACTGACACAGCACTGACTAAACCAGCAAGCAGTGCAAGATGTACTTTTGTAAGCACAAATTATTAATGACTGTTTCTTTCCTTTGGCATCGCTGAAATACCTTTTCTGTAAATGCCTTTTGTAGCTGCGAATGTGTGTGCGCTTGGGACCCACGACTGCGAGCAGGTCTGTGTGAGTAACGGCGGATCCCACCTTTGTGACTGCTATGAAGGCTACACTCTGAATGCAGATAAGAGAACCTGCTCAGGTATTAATCCTTTGATAGATGTATTCAGCTAGAAAAAAATAAACCTTTTTAACAGCATAATTGGATTGGAGAAGCTACTTTTGTACTTCTGTTGAAAGAGTGAACATCTGTATCTTCTTCAAGAATAACAAATAATAAGTAATAAATAATAACTAAAAGCCTGATGCAAGTAATGGTGAGTAGTTTGATTCCAACACTGTCCTTTTTATTGTGCCTACAGATCCATTCATTTTGATTGTACAGATAATTTTCTCCTACTACTTATTCTAATTCCTTCAATTACTTTTGCCATCTCTGAGCTGATGCCAAATCAAAATATATTTGAAAACGTGATTCTGCACTCCTTCCTAAACAACTTTTTATTAACAACAAATTGTTTCTCTAACATGCATCTTGCAGCTGTGGACCTGTGTGCACCTGGAAGGCACGAGTGTGATCAGATCTGTGTAAGTAACAACGGATCCTATGTCTGTGAGTGCTACGAAGGCTATGCCCTGAATCCAGATAAGAAGACTTGCTCAGGTAGGAATTAAAGGCTACTTTAATATATGAAACTCATGGACATGGTTTCTGTGACTTACCTGCATTGTTTCTAATTGCAAAATTGATACAGACATCAACCCTTAAAATGAGAATTCCCCTGTACATTTTCTCCTTCATTCCAGTAAGAGTAAAAATGTGTTTTTCTTAAAATGTGTTTCCTTTAAATGTGGCACTTAGGGGACATGGTTTAGTGGTGGACTTGGCAGTGTTAGGTTTACAGTTGGACTTAATGATTTTAAAATCTTTTCCAACCTGAATGAACCTATGATTCTTTTACAAAAATGCAATTTGGCAGTTACCTACCATTTTGTCATCTTCACAGTACTTCATAAACATCACTTAGCCCTTGGGAGAGGATGAAACTGTTTTGGAATTGCCCACCAGCACTGTGTCTCCCCTGGAGAGTGAGTGCCACTAGTCCCTAGAGAACTTAAAATGTGATGATTTTCCCATGTCCTCTCCATCTCTCCAGTTGAAGATCTGGGGTTTTTACAGCTTACTGCTTCTGCTTCCAAAGTTGTACAGGGCTCTGCTGTATAGCAACACCAGCCTTACACTGGCAGCAGCTTCTTCCTTTCCTACTCCTTGAATTGGCACCCTGAAAAATTAGCTTGTTCTAAAAACCTTTTTCCCCAAAAATACTTCTCTGCAGTTACTTAAATCTAGACGTTTTGAGCAACACCAGCCTTAGGGCAGCTGTTTTATAACTGCTAAGTGCATCCCTCCCTTCGAGAGCACATAAGCATTCTTCTCACTGAAGTTTTCACTCTTATTTCTGAAGAGAGAACATAATCTTCCAGAGCTCCTGCTTTTTTGTTTGTCTGTTTCTCATTAGGCTTTATGTCTGTTTGCGATTTTATAGCATTTCTACATACCATAGAATGTATTGGGTTGGAAGGGACCTTCCAAGGTCATCTAGTCCAACCCCCATGCAGACAGTGGGGACATCTCTAACTAGATTAGGTTGCTCAGAGCCTGGCCTTCAACATCTCCAGGGATGTGGCCTTCACTACCTCTCTGGGCAACCTGTTCCAGTGTTCCACCACCCTCATAGTAAAGAGTCTTCCTAATGTCTAATCTAAATTTAAATCTTCCCTTCATGCCTGGCTTTTTGTGCATGTCTTTGTGGTTAAAGTATGAAGTTAAGTTTGGATTCCCCACAGTTACTGCTAATAGAGCAAGAAACAACTTCTGCCTTGACACGGGGCAGGTCATAGCTCATCTCAGTATGGTGTTTTAGCTTCATCCTTACTAAGGATATTCAGGACCATTAGAATCGCTGATGCAAATCAGAATTGCGTGAGATGTGGTATAGTAATGTCTTGTAGTCCTGATATCTGCCTCCTCCATTAAATAATCAGTAACTGAATTCAGTTGTCTGCAGCATAATGTAATAACATAGTGGGGCGCTGGCTGAATCCTAATTTGAAACCTAATTAAATTGTATTTATGAATGTTGATGCGTTCAAAACACTTGAGCGTCTGGGAGGGATTAATAGGTTTCTCTTCTAAACCCCGGTTCACCACAGCCAAGGACATGTGCGCACCTGGAAGGCATGACTGTGCACAAGTCTGTCTGAGTAATGATGGGTCCTACAGCTGTGACTGCTATGAAGGATATGCTCTGAATCCAGATAAGAAGACTTGCTCAGGTAAGACCTGAGCAAGGAAATACTGCGTTCAGTTAAAAGCACTTAGCTTTTAAAAATCATGTTGATTTATGTTATTTTTCTGATAAACCATCCAAAAGTTTCTGTACATCTCATGCAAACACAGTGCAACTTTATTTCTTCATATATCCAGTAATAATTTGAGACCCATAAGTCTGCTACACTTGTGTGAAGCTTGTAATTGGTATAATTTAAGTACCATTTGGCATTTCCCTGAGGACTTCACAGTATTTTCACACCCATGGAACAAGAATTGCCACGTCCACCTGAGAGAGAAGGAGGATGACATATTTGGTGGGAACACATGATATGCACTACCCATGTCATAAAACTCTTCAGCAAAGCAGCGCAAGGGAGTGAGATGAGGAAGAGCAAGAGTTGCGCTAAGAGAGAGATTACAGTCCATGTCATTCTCAGTGTGATCATGCTTTCTGGTAGATGTGTTTGAAACTTGAAAAATACTCCAGCCTTAGAGCTGTGGAGGATGGATGGAAATGTTTTTTTGCCAGTGCTGGTCCCTTGCGGAGAAGAGGAGCACAGATGTAGCTGGTACTTAAGGATGTATATATACGTATACAGTACCTACAAATGAATATCTATTCTATATTATTTTTACTTGATGGGGTTTTGAACTCCACACTTCATTTCTTTGGATGTCTCACTGATTATTTATTTATTCTAAATCCTTTCTTCCACTTCCATCATAATCCCTTTCCTTACGACATGTTGTGTGACAAAGCGCTGAATCTTGGCTTCCAATTACAGGAGGGTTCGTGGCAGATCTCTCAAATTAAGTCATATATCTCGCATCTCAAAGAGGCAAAGCCAGAGGGCCTCAATATTACTTCCTGCTTAGTTTAAGAACTGATTTTTAAAATACAGTTCCTGAGATTAACTCTCACCTGGCATTATACAGACACAATAAACATCTGTGAGGGAATGGGAATTCAGTTAGGCATCCCCTTTGGGAGTCCAGTCCTGAACCTCCTTTCATAGCTCTGATTCTCCCCCTGCATAATCAAGTTTCTGATTATTTCCCTAACATGCTTGCTTTTTTTCTCTTTAGAATCTCATTTTGCAAGAGACTGCTAATGATTTCTCACCATCCAGGTCTTTGTGATATAATAAAAATGATCAAGGTCCAGGAGGGGGTCTTTTCTTCTTTTCTTTTTCTTTCTTTCTTTCTTTGCTTGTGCCTTACTGAACCTCCTTACTCTGAAGATATCCAAATATAGGAACTCCTTCTCAGCTTGGCCTTTCAGAGTTGATGTGTTAAATTTGGCAGAAGACATCAGCCTCACACATCAAGTGCCCACTTTGTAACTGGCAGCCGGTGCCATGTCTCTCTTTTTTTTTTCACAGGCATGTATACTCTTCTGTTTATGGTCTTTTCACTCCACAAAGCAGTGTCTTATCCAACTCAATTAGAGCTGAAATAATGCCAAATACTCCCTTAAAATCCAGATACTTGTTCTCTGAAATTCCTTTGGATAATTATTTTGTAACTGGGTCACTGCTAGTTCAGTTCTTTTTGCAATCTGTTACAACTGCAAAAAAGCGTTGCCGGTGTTCCAAAAATCACGCTAATATCATGATGCTGATCGCCAGATAAAAGCACGCTCTCTGTACCTTACCACAGCTCGTAGTGTGCCAACATGCAACAAAACCACCCTAGTTTGAATCCAATGTTCACAAATGGGAATTACTAACACCAACTCAGCTGAAGTTTGGGTACTGATGAATATTCTTCTCTTCTCAAATGCCATCTTCAGCTGTCGACATGTGTGCACCCGGAAGGCATGACTGCGAGCAGGTCTGTGTGAGGGATGACCTGTTCTATACCTGCGACTGCTACCAAGGCTACACCCTGAATCCAGACAAGAAGACTTGCTCAAGTAAGAGCAGATTGCTGTCCCCTGTCCCCCCACACCCTCCCCAGCTAAGTAGATGCATTGAAATAGCTCTTATTAGCAGGTTAATGTATTTGGGTGTTCGAGAAACTTAGACATGCATCCAAATGTTGTAGGACAGATCTGTGTCACTCTGCCGTTTCCTCCGCTTTGAGCAGTATTTACAGATACAAAGCACTTGATATGCAACACCACTAGTAACTGCTTACCATTTGGTCTTTGTTTTTAATCTTATAACTAAGGGCTTCTTTATATTTTAAAAAAATATGCAACATTCAGCAAACCCAGAACTGAGAAATAATTGAAGGGAGAAGAGCTGGGGTTAGTCACACAGTCACACACTGCGTACCACCATGCAGGAGACCGCTCCAGGTGATGTCCTCCCCTCCAGCCTGAATTTCCTTTTGCTGTTTGTTTCTTTAGCTTCTCAGCGACTTTTTGTTACAGCAAAAATGTAGTCATTTTAGATGTGTTTCCTGGCCTCCTTAGTGTAAACTGTTCATGTACTAGGAGCTTTTTCTAGCGTGCTTTTGGAGCACTTCACATCTGGTGGGGTTAGGTAGCTGTGGCCAGAGCGAGCACAGACTGTACAAAGTAAGGACTGAGGGAGACCCCAGGAAGGCAGTTAGTCCATCTTGCTGCTCCAAGGCGAGATCGGTACACATCTCAGTAGTTCCTGGTAAGATTCATGTAGGATTGGCTTCCAGCATGGAAAAGCATTGCCACTGGGAAGCGTTAAAAAATGTTATCTTGTTTTCGGGTAACTGTTTCTCCACAATGCGTTCTGTAGGAACTGCTGTATGTGCACCAGGAACTCAGGAATGTGAGCAGGTCTGTGTGAGTAATGGTGGATCATACAGCTGTGACTACTCTGAAGGCTTTACCTGAAATCTAGATGAGAAAACATGCTCAAGTAATTTTTTCATGTTGGGGGTTTTGCCTGAATATATTTATTGAAGGGCCTCTCTTTAATGGGTTAAATCCTTTTAATGTTTGAGAAACGTTCTATCAAACTCCCTGAAACATTCTATTACAAACTCCCTGGAAGTATAATCCTTTTTCATTCTTTTCTGCCTGTTTCCACTAGTATTTTGAGCTATTTTGATCCTTCTTCTTTAGTGACAGCAGTTATTGTATTTAAAACTACAGCTGACGGTTACCTATCACCACACATCTAAGGACTTCACTGTATTTTTTAAAAAGACATCTGTTATAATCTGTGTTTCCTTATGAAATGAGAATAGCTGGGAGGACTGGCAAGGCAGGGTTCTGGGGCATGGGACTCACTTGCGCACCAGCATTAGGAGGATGGTGGGGGGC
Source organism: Coracias cyanogaster (assembly GCA_033124195.1). NCBI lineage: Eukaryota > Metazoa > Chordata > Aves > Coraciiformes > Coraciidae > Coracias > Coracias cyanogaster. The sequence goes on along the minus strand of JAVSBS010027242.1, from coordinate 7,413 downwards.
CAGAAGTAAACAAACTGGTTTCAGAAGAACTACTGTAATGCTTAACCATATGTTCTTGTCCAGTCCTCCAAGCTGAGTGGGACAGGCATGAAATCACCTACAGTTTTCCCTTCAGATGGGCAATAACGGCATCAACTGTTGGCAGAACCTCTGCGCCATTTGATGTACAACCATAAGTAAAGTTGGGTAGGAAGGGACATCAAGAGGTACCTAGTCTGATCTCTGGTTCAGAGCAGGAGTAACTTGCCATGACATCAAGTGGCTAAGGACTCTATGTAAGAGCAAAGCTATAAAACAGGTGGATATAGCCAAACACCATCTGCAAAAATAGTAATTTTTTGTAGGTCTGGACTTAAACATAAATACAGTGTAAAAACACAGCTCTAGCATGTTCTGTATGACTTGTTGGGCATCCCAGAGGCAACAGAAGTGTCCAAGATTTTGAATATCAAATACTGGAAGACTCTAAAGTTCACAGAAGGACTTCAGGGTACCCTGGGGCAGTTGCCAAAGTTGGTTGGAAAAGTAATTTTTTAAAACCAGAAATAATCCATGAAGGATCTGTGTCTGTCATTGGAGAATTTAAATGCAAACTTAAAAAATTAACTGGTAGTTGGTTGGAAACCAACCATGTTGGTGTGATATTTTGAACTGGCCTTCCTCCAGCCAACTCCTGAAAAACTCTTCTTTGTAAATTGACCATAAAGCTGGTGGAACATTCCAAAGAAGGAAGCTGAACAAATACAGGTTCAGTGGAATCAAGGAGACACCAGTTTCAACATTGGCTCTAAGACAAATGAATTTCTGCACTGCCAGAAATGAATCTGGTCACAGATTTTGCACTTTCCCTGCAAAATGGTAATATCAATGTAATGACTGATAAAGAAAAAAAAACCCCAGAGCAATTCAGAAAAAAAAAAAAGAAAAATTATATCCAGGTATAATATTTCTATCATTTTACTGTTATAATGCTCACATAATTTATTTGGCATTGATCAGTTATGTGTTTATATGTCTACAGAAAAAAAAATTCAAATACTCTGCTGTCATTGCTTTTGCAAGCAATATAAAAAAACATGTTCAAAGAGACAGGTATTACATACAAGTAATACCTCTTGATAACTTGTTGAAAGAGTATTTAATAATTGCAGGCCCTCTTATAAGAAGGCTCTTAATAAGCCTTTCGAAGCTTATTCTTCTGGCCTCAGATGTAGACGGTAATGTCACTACAGTGCGTGTGCTTCAGTAGCTGTTGGTGTGGTTGTTCTTAGCCTGCACAAGTGGTGTGTGTAGCCTGCATTAACTCCTCTTCTCTCTCTGGAGTAGATGAGGTTAAATTGCCTTTCACATAGCTAAGAACCCACAGCCATCAGCTGATGCCTGACGTTATACCACACGGAAATGAGCATCTTTCTGAGCCCTTTGTGATCATCCCTGGTTTTGTGGTAAATTATGGACAAAAAGGGAATTATTGAGGACAGCTGAGGTTGGTCTCTTGTAAGTCTGGAAGACTAAGGGCAAGACCTAGGACCAGATTCAGTGGAACCGCTGGGGAGTAAGGCAATGCTTGCTTTCTCTTAAGAGGCTGATGACTTCTCTGTCATACTAACCAGCTCCTCAATTAATATTGCTGTGCCTTTCTACTAGATTTTAAATTTGTTTGGGCCTATTTGAATATTGTTGTTCCCTCCATCCATATTCATGTGACATTGGAATGCACTTGTGTTCACACCTCTTAAAAATGATATACCCTATGCATACTTATCGCCGATGTTACCTCCAAGAGTACTGGTGGGGTGATACACATGGGTGATTTAGCTGAACCTCTGTTGCTTAGTATTTAAAATTGATACATGTGTTCCTGCTTTCATTTTGTATTATTTATGAAATTCTAAATATCTACCCAAGCTGAGACTTGGGTATCTAAATTCTACCCACATCTCAGAAACTGATGCAAACTGACCAATTTCTGTCCCTGACTGACTCTTCGTGTGCCTAAAATCACTGTGTGCCTTCTTGCTTGGCTTGCGGAACTCCTGAAGGCTCAACTTTGGACTAAGGCATTCTCTAAAGTGCTGTGTTTGGGAGTGGAGGGCACCCCAAATGCCATTACAATCCAGCATTGACAGGGCACAACCTTGATTTTGTATAGACAGATTTAGATTCTATTTGGATACATTTAGAGATGAGGAAGAAATCCTTTACTGTGAGGGTGATTAGACACTGGAAGAGGTTGCCCAGAGAAGTTGTGGATGCCCTATCCCTGGAAGAGTGTTCAAGTCCAGGTTGGACAGGGCTATGAGCAACCTGATCTAGTCAGATGTCCCTACCCACAGCAGGGGCGTTGGACTAGATGATCTTTAAAGGTCGCTTCCAACCCAAACCATTCTGTGATTCCATCATTCTTTGGAAGAGAAGCCCCACAAGTTATCCATGGCTTTAAATACATTAAATGGAATAGATTCTGTGCCAGAAGCTTTCTGCAGGATAGTGAAATTATTACTTACAAAACGGAGACCTGGACTGCAGGTTCTTCTCAGTCTGCATCACCTGAACACACTCATGCTACTTCCCAGGGTGCCCTACCTTTTGGGATGTGGGATATTCTGGATGAGAGGGAGACAAAACAGGCAAAGGGAAGATTCACTCTCATCTAGCAATTAGAGTTGATGGGGAGGCTGATTGGTCCCTGCACCCAGGCCTCTTTATATTTTGCTCAATAATGGTCTAATTTAAAGAGTGCAGAGGATCCAGGTAGGCAGGTGAGGAACTCCCTGCTCTACCTGCTCCTTGGTCAGAGTCAAGGTCTCTCTTGCCTGACCTGTTTCTGGACTATAACACCCATGTCTCTGGCTACACACTGGCCTCTGTTCTCTGCCATCCCTCCTTCCCTGCTTGCTGTAGTCTCACTCCATGACTTCAGCTCCTGTTGCAGAATCACGCATTTTCCTGGCATTTAAATGTTCAATAATTGTCATAAATATTCTAAATTTTTTTTTCTCCCTTAGGAGCCATAACAAGCAGTCTTGTAACAACTGAAGAGTCCTGTAAGTGTGAAGCCATAGCTGCCCTGCAGGACTCAGTCACCTCAAGCCTTGAAGCTCTGGCCATAAAATATATCCTTTTTCTTACACGATCTTCTCCTTTCAGCTCTTTACTGGTATTTTAGAGGTAGCTGTTTTGATATAAGCAGGGAAGGAACATCCCTCAAAACAGAAAGTATTTTCATGGTGATTTTAGAAAAGCTATGGAGCAAAATCTTGTTTGTTGCAAATATCACTACGTTTTCACATTCCATTGAAGGGTTCTAGTATCAAGATAAAACGCATATGTTCACATCCGCTAGATTATATATGCTATGTTGAACATCAAGCACTGCTCTATTCATTATTCTTCCAGATGAAGAATTATGCTGTTACAGCAAATGCTCAATTTTGAGCCCTCCTATTATATCCCAGAATTTTCAAGACAACTTCACAGGTGGTGTGGCCACAGTCCCATTAGCTGCGGTATTCCTCTGCATCCCACCTCCACAGACAGGCACTGTCCCAAGGAATTTTCATGCACTTTCTTCTTTTCTGGGAAAATATGCTAGCCTACTGATACCCAGCTTCTGGGGTATAGGAGGATGACAGAGCTGCAAGGCAGGGTGCTGAGGTTGGAGGCACTGGGCAAGCCTTGAGTCCACGGACTGTCCGAGGTGCAGAGTGGTGGGTGCCAGCTATGCCATGCTGGAATTTGCCAGCTTCATTTGCTGCAGTGCGGTGCCTGCAACAGTGAAGAGAAGTGTGGCCAGCCCCCGGATTAGACATTCCACAAACATGTGGGAGAGGAAAAAAAAAAAAAAAGAGTGTGGTGAACCCTGTGGTATCACAGCAAACCTGCATGCTGTAATAAATACTCTCAGATGGCATGGCAGGAAAAAGTGACTAGAGTTAAAGTTGGGCAAGCTGTGATTCATCAAAAGGCACAATTTTTAGAAGTGAGAGTGGTTGGTCACTTTTACAATTTACCAAGGATTGTGGTAATTTTTATCACTGGAAATGTTTGAGACTGCATGCTTTTTTCTGCAAAAGATGCCCTTGTTCAAATAGGAATTGATTTAGAGGAACGCTATGTCTGTGGTCATCATTCTGATCCCTGGGGCTTCGAAATCAAGGAGGAGTGGGTTATTTAGGATTAATCAAAGAAGGAGAACAAACTAGGAAGTTTTATAAGTGAACTCATCATTTATACAGATAAATGAATTTTTCAGTTCACTGAAGTTTCTGAAAGCCAAATGAAAACTTTTGCCAAGGACACAAGGCTTTCCCAGTTCTTCAATAAAATTCAAAGTTATTTTTATAAGATCTAATTGCGAATCTTGCAGTGTGCTTGGAGTTCAGTTCATCTGCCTGGGAAAGGTAAAGAGAAGACTCTGATTCTCCTTAGATTATAATATACAATTCCGGGGGATCTAAGTAGTCAAAACTGAACACTGAGATAATTAAACCTGTAATGTCATCTCAAGAGTAGCACATCTTTCAGAGAACAACCTTTCTGCCCCAAAGAGCTGGTGTTAAGCAAGACGATGCAGTAGTTTCAAGTTAGGAATATAATTTATTACAAAGAATGGAGGCTTTCTTTCAAAGTTACTCTTTGTTGAGCTATTTGTATCCATAGCATGCTTTCAAGAAAACCTGGAAAAAGCGATGGAAACAACGACCTGCTGCTTCCCACCCCTGAATGTCACTTGGTCCAACTCCTTCTAAGAAATTAGGGTTGTTGAGATCATTTGGGGAGTTGCCAGCCCTTAACAGATGTCTAAAAAGTTTTGATATCACTGGTTCAAGCATGTATTGACCTCATCTAGAAAACAGATCTGTTGAAAATGCAGCAATGAGACAGATTATAAATAAAACAAGCCTTACAGCCATCTATTTTACTGCCCTTAACACCTGACTACTAGATGAAGTGTCTGAGAAGCTGCAGGCATATCAAAGCAGACAGCAGGTTGTCTGAGCTATCATGCTACTTCACTTCAATATAATCTTTCCGAATCAATCCTTTTTATGGTGTTCAGCAAGCATTATATTGTGGCACAGCTTACAAACCAGCAGTTGGTTGGTTATTATTGACAAATGTCAAGAAGACTTCAGGAAGAAAGTCTTGAAAATACGGCGACCCTGAGGATCTTCATGTACAGTCACTTTATAACCATAAAGCTACCTATGCCTGCTGTGCTTCAGTGTGTGCTACAAGTAGTACAGCAGGTATCGCTTTTCTGCAGTAACTGCATTTTTATTCTCATATTGAAAAGTAAATACAGAAAAAAAAATGAATGGATACAGTATATCACATTATATGAAACTCTGCAATGGCAAGGTAGAGTAAAAATAGGTACCTATGTCTTCTGTCCAATAAATGGAAAAGTAAGTTGGAGGTCTTGTAACTTATTTTAATAAAATAAAGTATGATATACACACTTAAGTTGGAAGTTTTTTTGTATACAACTTAAAGGATATGTGTTTTGAAATGAAGAGTTTAACAAAAACAAGGAAAAAAAATCTCAAAGATAAAGGAGGCATAAATGAAAGATACTCCCCAGGTCACATAGTTGGGAAAAGAACCTAAAAGAGATTAGGTTTAAAACCTACAAGTTTTCATTAATATAGATTAAAGGTTTAATAGTAATTTAAAATATTAATAACATTGTTTAACACTCAAAAGGATGAAAGACATCCTCAATTTAAGGTTTTTATCCTGCAAGATTTATTTATGTTATTAGTTATTCCTGTTGTCATAGCATGGACTTTACTGGTACTACTTGTGTCAAGTTGGCTTGTACAATAAAACACACAAGCTAACAATTTAAAAATTCAATTGCTAAAGGAATCCACTCATTTTGCTCACTTGGCATTTACAATCATCCAAATGCTTTAGCAATTATATTTAAATAAATTTGAAGATGGAGTCAGAACAATGTTTTGTTTCGTTTTTTACAATTTAAAAATCTGATGTATTTTGTTGAGTTTTGCAACACAGTTACGCAAGACACTGTATCAGTAGCTGGTATGCGAAGGACATACTGTAACGGCATCTGCCCTTGCTTCATACCCTGCACATAACAGATACAAACAATTGCAAGGAATATCAGCAGCCAAGAAGTTCAGTTACTGTGTTCACTGTACGTGCGAGTGAGAATTCAGGTTTCTCCATACAGTAATGTTAAGTTAGAATATAATAATAAATACCATTGGTGAACATAGGATGCAGCTTTAACAAGGGCTACAAACGAGAGTATAAACTCTTCGACTGCTGGGTTGTTCTGTGGTTGATATTTGGTGGTGTGTCCCCACTGATACTAATTTGCTGTAGTTCAATTAAAGTGAGCGTGGGACAACCTAGCTATGCTACGCTTGCTTCCTCAAAGTGCAGCGTATGCATATTTTTTCTGTAAGTCGTGGAATTTTGTATCCAGCACTTTGCTTACTTTCACGTCCACTGCTTAGACATGGGTATTAAACAAGGATTTGTAGGGCCAGAAGTATGCCTTGGCCTCTGGAATTGGTAAGAATAAACAAGTAGTAAATCTTACACAAGATCTTCAACTTCTTGGCAACTGGGAGCGGATGACATCAGTCCCAGTTACACTAAGGCCAGTTGTCAGATGAGATATATCATTTTATGTGATAGTGGAAAATCGTCCTGCAGGCCAGATGTGTCTTGCAAGCTGTCCGCTGGGCAGGCTTTGTTTCACGCATTAGTGAGGAGAACTCTATTTTATGTTACAAATGGTAATATTTACACTCGATTCCTCTATGCAATTATGTTGTCTCACTTTGTGTTTCTGAGCACCAGATAAAATTCCAAGGTGATAAAAGTAAGTGATTTGTTTAAAATAGGACATACCAGCGTGTCCTATTGACTGAACATTTTTATTTTAAATACAGATGTACTTGTTGATACAGAATGAGTAATTATACTGCTTTAATTATTTGGACAGTGGAACTTGTAGACTAATGCAGAGAACTGTTATGAAATGAACTAAATCTAATCTTTTGGATGGTATTTTACAATTATTTCAGTTGGAATGGACCTACAAAGATCATCTAGTCCAACTACCTGACCACAGGCATTTTCTAAATGACCTTTATCTTACTCAGTTCTAAGATGCTTAAGATGATGAAGTTCTTAGTTCTAAGATGATGAAGTGGCAGCCCTGATAACCGAGAAGGCAGAGTTGCTGAATACCTTCTTTGCTTCGGTCTTTAATCTTAAGACCAGCCCTTGTGAACTCCAGACCCTGGATGTAGGAGAGAAATCCTGGAGGAGGGAAGACTCTCCACTAGTCAGTGAAGACTGGGTTAGGGATCAGTTATGAAAATTGAATACACACAAGTCCATGGGCCCTGATGAGATGCACCCAAGAGT
>JAVSBS010027241.1:0-14245 GCA_033124195.1 Coracias cyanogaster | reverse complement strand
TTAAGTGGCAGGAAGTCATCTGCGGCTGCTTGGTTTCCCCCCGGCAGGGGTTGGGTGGGGAGTTCTGTAAATACCCGTGGGCCGCTTTGAGGACCCTGATGGGCCACATCCGGCCCGCGGGCCGTAGTTTGAGGACCCCTGGTCTAGGTAATCTCTAATAGTCCTCAACAGGTCAGAAATCAGTCTTAACAGAGTAAAGTCCTTGGAGTCCAACCACTTTCATACCTGTGCTAATTCAGGGAGAGGAAGATGGTGGTGTCCACATCATAGACATGGACCATTTGAGTCCATGTCTTGTTCCTTCAGCAAAAACATACTCTCATAAACTGATCAGAATTAAGCATAGAGAACAGGCTAAAGGTGTCCATAGTTCTTGTTTACTTCATATCACCTATTAATTTCATGGAGTGTGCTAGTGGCAGTAATGAACAGGAATAAACTTGAGCAGGTGAAATCTACCCTATTTGTCCAAGTTCTGCACTGACCCTCCAACTGAGATGAATGGCCAGGAGTAAAAAGCTGAGGGTAGGGCTTGTGGCCTTCAGAGCTCTTTAACCTTCCTCGAGCTAAGCTTTCTCTGTCTCCTGGCTTTCCTTCACTTCTCGTTTTCATAACAGGAATGTACATGTGGCTGATGTCATACCCTTCTAGGCTTGCCCAAAGGGAACAGTTGAAAGTATGAGTTCAGTCATGTGTTATAGTTCTGGATGTGATGAGACAGATAAGAATCTTGCTGTGCAAAGTACCTTTAACTGCTTCACTTGAGATAGGACTCTAGAGCTTATAGGGCCAAGAAAGCTGCGGGAGGTAGTGTAACAGTGGCTTGAAGGGGGTGGCAGTGAGGAGCAGGTTTGATTTCTCTACAGCAGAAGATACTTGTGGTGTGATGACCTCATCTCTGATTGCTCTAACAGGTTTGTGGGGGAGATAAGCCTTACATTGCCCCGTTGGACCTTGAACGGAAGCACCAGGATTTCAGAGAGTCAGCTGTCAGGCAGTTCCGCTCAGTGAAGAAGATGGGAGGGGAGGAGTTCTGTCGGCGCTACCAGGAACAGCTCGAAGTGGAAATTGATGAGATCTATGCAAATTTTGTGAAGCACAATGATGGCAAAAACATCTTTTATGCTGCTCGTACCCCTGCCACTCTATTTGCAGTCATGTTTGCCATGTATATAACCTCAGGACTGACTGGGTTCCTTGGTATGAACTCCATAGCTACCCTGTGTAATCTTGTGCTGGGGATGGCTCTTATATCATTTTGTACTTGGGCATATGTTAAGTACTCTGGGGAATTCAGAGAAGTCGGAACAGCCATTGATCAGATTGCTGAAGCTATATGGGAACAGGTTGGTATCGGTTTTTAATGCAAAATCTTCCTTTCTTGAGCAGACATATCAAACACTTTGAGTGCTGTGAGTGAAGAAGCTGTTCTAGACCTAATGGAGAATGCTAGTGCTGCCAAAGGGAAAATCAGCTCAAAAATGTGACTGCTCTATTCAGTAAGAGATGCTACATACAAAAAATGTTAAACAAGCTTAGAATACTATCAGAAAAGTGTTTCTTAAAGGCCTTACTAGGTGCTTGGATGGTAAAGAGTGACTAAAAGATCTTGTTACTTTATCAGAGCAAGAAATTCTGCTTTTTAAAGGTACGTTTAAAGTGATAAACTTGCTCTATGGAAGCGGTGGATAAAATATCTCAGGTGGGGTAAGAACTGGGGAAGGCAAAGGGCTGCTATGCTTCTTCACCTGATAGTGTGACACTGGAAGGCCAATTAGACCTCAGGGAACTGTCTGACTTGCAGCAACTGCTAAAAGAGGATATACAGCAGGCTTCTTCCTTCAGGAAGACTTATGTTGTCTGTGACAACTTCAGTTGGTGCAACTACTGTTGCAAGAAATATTTGACAAACTAATTCTTGAAAGAAGACAGTACCAAAGCTGGAGGAGAATGCAATCTGTATAGAGATTTTGCCAACTGAACCTAATTAACACAGCTGTGCCAATGTAGAGAATTCCTAACCAACTTTTACAAGTAGTGTTTGGAGTGTTCTAAGTAGCTACATCCAGTATCAGCAGAAGGGAAACACTTGGTGCTGTTGTTACTAGAAATAAAGGGATCACTTACCTGTAGTAACATTAAAATGGGTCCTACAAGGCATGAGCAAATAACTGGGCCTTCTATACAGAAGTTCTCTTTTACAAATGACTGTTCAAGGCTTATCATAGGCAGTGATACACTAGACCTATCTGAGCAACCAGGTAAGGTTATGAGTTACTCTGGGGCAGAAAAAGTAGATTTCTAATAAAAGGAGGGAAATGAGCATCAGAGTATTAAATTTTCAGTTAAACCCCTAACTAGTGATTAAAACTAATCTCACGTACTGCTGTAGCTCCTTGCTTTGGAGCTTGGGGTTGAAGAGTACTGCAAGAAAAGTGGAAGGTGTCAGTTCTGTGTATAGTACCCACTGAGTGCAGCTGCTGCTGTAAGATACTTAGAGTACATAAGGCTTGATTTGACTGCTGACCTTCCCTGGAAGGGGGAGAACTTGGCTCATGCTAGCAGGAGCTTGCCTTTTGTGGGCTGGAGGAAGGTGGTCTCCAAAAGAAATTGCTGGTGGTTGTGTTAGTTGCATGTCATCAATAACATGCAAAACACCTACAGGTCCTGTCTGAGTCATTCTGATCGTATACCATGTTCTTGCTATTGATTTTTTTTTTCTGAATCTCTGCCTTTCTTTTCCTTCCCTTGCTTCAGAGGAATCCCAGGAAGGTGAGAAGTTACTGGCAATCAGGTTTTTTTTTCTGAACTTGACTTTTTCTTCTGCCTTCTAAAAGCCACTTTTCCTAACAGCTGAATTCATGTTTTAGGTGTTTTCCAAACTCTTTGAAGTCCTTAGACGCGGAACGATTCGCCGTGCTCTTACATCAGTGCCCCGACAGCGACTCTCATCCAACAATAACAAGAAGAAAAACTAGCCAGTATTTTAAACTTTCTTTCTGTATCTGAAGTGTTCACACTTACACATATAGGACAATAAGCTGGACTGTCTGGGCCGGTCTGCATTAATGCTGTAACCATACCAGACTGATGCTGCATATAGGGTATGGAATTGCACATCCATCTTCTAGGAACTGTAAAGTGGTTTGAATTCAGTGAAATACTGCTGTGTAGGAGGGATATCACTTGTGTCCATAGCATGTGACTGACTTAACCTCATTACTGTAGCAGCAAAACTCATTTCTCTTTCAGTTCATGCCAGTTTGTGTCAGACTTCAGCATTCTAATTTTTTCATTATTTCAAGTCTCATCTCTTTGTATGCTTTATATATTGTTTTCCTTGGTTACCTCATTTTTTTTGTTTCTTTTGCACATTTCTCATTCCACAGGTGTTGAAGCCCATGAGTGATAATTTGATGGAGGATCATATGAGGCAGTCTGTAAAAAACTCTATCAAAGCAGGCCTGACCGAGCAGGTGTCTCACCATGCCAGACTAAAGACAGACTGACAGTTCATCTCTGCTTCAACTCTGCCCTCTCATCCTAGACATGCTTGCTGTACCATGAGAACTCAATAATAAGAATAAAAAAAATAAAAATAAACCAAAGTTTACAATCAACTGTAGAAGTAGTTTAGTGTGAATGGCTTCACAGATTGCTGCCATCATCTGGGAAGAGTAAGTTTGTTAGTGCTCTGCTTCTAAGACAAACTGGTGCCATGGAGACTGCTGGGGGTGGGAGGGTGGATATGTTTTATGTATAGTCCTGGTGAACTGTGCATTGTGCATTTGGGGGGCTGGGGGAGGGACCTTCCCCCAAAGTTTGAGTTGATGCAGTCTCTGGCTTACAGTGGGATCTGTCCTCTGCAGGAGGTGATTTCAGGAAGTACAATGATCAGACCCATGTGAGGTGTGTTCTTGCCACTCCAGCTCCACGCCATACCCTCACCACCTCTAATGAATGTTTCTGTGTATTGAGTTTATCAAGCTGGTGGAGCCATTAGAGCCACTACATTACTCTCTCTATATATATATATCTATCTTGCTTTATTGCCTTTTATACCAGTGCTACACAGATGCATGTATTGGTTCCTGATGCTGCTGATGGCAGAACTGACTTGTAAGGCAGGCAGTGGGTCAGAGCATATGATGTCTTGCCTTGAACTCGCAGACCTGGTCCTGAGGGAGGTGCATATCAGAACTGAGCTGTCTTTCTGCAGTTTAGCCTTCATGTATATAATATTGCCATTAATTCTACTGGGGGAGGTGTTCCATCCAAAAATGTTGCCTACAGCTACCAAGCAATGAGTTAGGATTGTCTGTACAGTGTGTTTAGTTTTTATTTTTTAAGAAATCACAGATAGGGCATGTATATGAAATATAAATATATAAATACAATTTTGTATCAAAGTTTTGTAGTTTATGGCAAAACCTGGTTCTGTGGTAGCTAAGTGCAGTCCCTGTAAAGGAATGTTTGTGGCTCATGTAAATGTGTGAATGCATCAACAATTTGAAGTTTTTTGATATGTTTGTGCTGTTTCCTGCCTTGAGCACTGCAATCTCTCACCCCCTTGGGAAAATCAGTGGGAATGTTTGTTGTGAAACTCTTGTCTTCTGTTGCATTTTAAAGTTATTTCCTGTAATTTATTTTCAGCACATGATTAAAATCAGTTGTGTATATATGAAATGAAATTTGTGCTTATTTTTGAAAGATGTTTGAATATATATTCTACTACATAAACTGTCAAATACTTATCCTGACAATTATATGAACAAATTGTCTGTTGTACTTCGTAGCTTTCTATTGAAGCTGATGTTCCTCTCATGCTTGTCTCTGAAAGATGACATTTGTCTAGCTCATGTCCTCTCCCTGTATAGGAAAACTTTCTGGTATTCTAAAGCACGCTTCTGGACTTGTGGAGTTGCTTGTCAGCTTCTGCCTTCCAACAACTATCATTCTGCAGTCTTGTTGCTGGCTCTATTTTCACTCCTGGCTGAATGAGTATCAACTAAGGCATTTTCAGGTTTGTGGAGCGTAAAGGCACCTAAACTGCTGCAGTTTCAGCTGGAAAGGACTGTGTGCAATAGTTGGGTGTTTGGGTTTTTTTTTATTCCTAAATGGTAACAATTTCCATCAACATTTGAGCTGCATCAGTCTCCCTCTGAGTGAGGGAAATCATCTGTCTAGGACTAAAGCAATTGCACTGTGACTTTTGTACCATAAAGGACTGCTGGGGAGTGGTGGTTACCTGTCCTCTAGAGCTGAGGGCTCAGCTCCAGGTGAACAATGAAGATGAGGTAGGAATGTTGCATTTTATGATGCCTTCTTTCAAACTGTACAGATTAAATACTGTTATTTAAGCAATCTAATGATTTGGTGATTAATCTTTTCTTTTTAGTCAAATGACTTAGAGTCACATTGTTTCTTGCATTCTCCAGGAAGGTATGAGTCACTTTTGAGGCCATACCATGCCCTGCAGTGATGGTGAGAGCAGAACTCTTGTCCAGGATGTGGGCAGTGAAGCTGGAAGGCTTTATCCAGACTACCATTCTAGTAGAGGACTAAAACAGGGTGTGTAGGGGCTGGGTTCCTGAACACTGTCCCCAGAAGTTGCAGAATTAATGCACTTCCCTGCCCCCAACTTTGTGGGAGGGATCAAAGGTAGGAAAAGGGAGGTGCCAAGGTGATTTCTGGGAGAAGGTAGTTTGGGAAATTAAAGGGATAAAAGGGGCTGGTCATATGGCAACAGGTGCTGGTAAGTGTTCTTGTCTGGCCATGTCCATCTTGTTTTCTCTAAGTCCACGTCTTCCACACCCCCCACCCCACCCCCCCCTTCTTTCCTGGGAGAGGGGGCTCCATTCTATGTGCAGGTGTCTATGGAGGTCTACATGGTGCAGGTGTCTATGGAGTGCGACCTTAGGTCACAGAGGCTGTGTGTGTTGAGTACCAGCAAACTGGAGACTTGAGCAAGTAGAAAGCAATTGCTGGCAATTGCAGAATGAGGTTGTGTGTCAGTGTACAAATAGCCAGCAAAGTAGGATTCAGGGGCCTGGGAGCCAGGTATTGAAGCAGTCTGGGCTAGAGCTGTGTCTTTCTGCATGAGGCAATCGGAGGAACCAGGAGGTTCAGCCTGTTGGAGGGTGTGGGCTTCAACTGAGAGCCACTTTTGTGTATGTGCCTCCCTCTACTGGACACAATTAGAAACAAAAGAGGCTTCAAGGGCCAGTTACAAGGATAGATTAAGGCCAGTTACTGAGGGTATCTGCAGTGGCTGTGTCCAAGAGTGGGCTGAACCAGCAACTGCAGTGGGGCTGTGGGCCATGTCCATGTGCCAGCTGCTGGATGAACTAAGCCTCTTGCCCAGTTAGTAGAGGAATTAAAAGCTTGTGTGCATGTGTTTATTTCACACTAACAGACCTTCCCTTTGATCAGCTGCAGAGGGACAGGATGAGGGTGCTGTTTGTGTCAGTCCTGAATGTTGACCTGTATGGGTGGTGTGAGCACCCTGTGTGTGTGCACCTACTGGGAGTGCTGGCTCAGCCTTGCTGCTGGTTGCATGTGGGAGCATGAACCTGTAGCAGCCTCACCTCTACTGTGTAACCCCTTACAACTGGCATTCTTAATAAACTAAGGTTAGTATTGCTTAACTTATTGCCTATGTACTGTTAAGGACAGCAGGATCACACACAAGAGAAGAGAGGAATTTCATGGGGGCATAAAGGAGGCAGATGCTTGTTCTGTTACTGACTTGGGAAAGGAGCTCTGAAAGCTGTTCCAGTTCTGTGTAAACTGGAGGTGTGCTACAGCCATGCTTCCCCTGTCATCCCTCAGCAAACAAAAACCAATTTAACAGAAGAGCATAGCATAAAATACAGTAGCTTAGCCCACACCAGTATAGCTCTGGCCAACTCTTGCCTCAAAATGTGTACAGCAGAGCTAGGTAGGAAAGCCACATGGAAGATACTATGGCTGACAAAGAAGTGCAGCATAATGTTGTAGGACACGGATGATGATAGATGACTGGGAAGATGTAACAAGCTACAGCATTAGAAATGGGTGGAGGAGGTAAGATAAATTTGGTATTTCAGGAAATGCTGATTCAAATGCATTTCCTGCTGGCATCAAGTTAGAGGCACTCACCCTGTCAGGTACCTGCTCAAGCACCTGGGTTCCCCAGGAGTGGAAACAGAGCAACAAGTGATGTGATTTCTGGCTCTAGAAAGGCATAAACACCAGGGCATTTCTTCTCCGTCTTCTAACTCAATATTCTTTGAGCAGGCTAGGGACAGGCCACAGATTATTTTCCTGTAGATGGCTCATCCTTACAGTCAAATTAAGGAAGCTTAAGTACATCAGGTAGCATGGCACAGTGATAATGAAAGGGCAGAGAACGAGAAGCTCTGTATTTTAAGAACCTAGACATTAATGTCCAATGGGTGGTGTGGTTATTTTTTTTACTATGCTAGCCAAGTCTGGCAGTATCTCAAAACTCACTGCCTGTTACCATCTTAGGTTAAATTAAGCACAGAATATGTTAAAACTTCTTTTTTATTGAAAAATATGGGTGGGAGTAAAGACATTATATACACAAGTTCCCAAGTGCAGCTCAACTCAAAGTATGACCAGCAACATGATAAAAGGATGTGGGTCCAAAATGGAATTATGGAGGCTACCAAACAACTCCCTGGTAAATGTGGACCTTCAGATAAGATCAGCAACTGAAATGAGAGAAAATGAGAGAATGTAAGTATGTACTGAGTGTGCTGAGAGCCACAGTGCACTTACTGGTATTTCCAGGTTCCTGCCCAGAAAAAGGAAAGATGGGCTGGGCTTAGGAATTAGGTATGTGGCAAAACAAACCCTCTGGCATTTCTCTTTCAGATGCAGCACATCGGTTCCTGGAGAAAGGCAGCACTCTGTGGGACCTGTCTGCACTTACCATTCATGGGCATCTCATCTATCTGGGTGGAGTAGTACTGCTCAATGTCTCGCAGGATGCGGATGTCATCATTCTTCACAAAGTTGATTGCTACACCTTTTCGGCCATATCGGCCTGACCGGCCAATTCTGTGGAGGCATAAGGAAAGAGAGAATGAAGCTACCTTGAGGATGGGTAATCCAGCCATGATCCCCCATGTGAATGCTGAGCTTACCTGTGTATGTAGAGTTCTCTGTTGTTGGGTAAGTCATAGTTAATAATCAGGGACACCTGAGGTACATCCAGGCCTCTAGCCCAAACATCTGTTGAAATAAGGACTCGGCTGCAAAGATAAGGGGATGGTTTTGATGTGGGTGTAAGAGCTGAGAAGTTGTAGTCTCCAAAATAGGGCATCCCCTGCTATTCTGTGCTCCTCCCTGCCGACAGCACACTGGCAGCATCTACACTTTTGCTGCAAGGTAAGCAGTCCCATGCAGCACCACCAAACTTTAGTGAAGACAGTACCAAGACAGCTTTTATCTTTCAGAAAGAATATGACATTCCTAAGACTTTAAAATACAGAGGACAGAGCCCAAATCTTTTTCTTATTTTATATGCAGCAACACTCAACCTCTTCAGCAAAATAAGACAAGTTCTATGCCTAGAAGTATGAGCATCCCTCCTTGTAAAGTGGCAATCTCCCAGCCCTCCAACACCATGGGGGACAGATGGAAATCAGAGCTCTTCTTAATCTGAGCTGAACAAGGCCTTCAGAGACGAGAGACGTTATAGGTTTCTTAGGCCTGCTCCCTTCAGATAGTACAAGAAATCCTGCTCAGAGGTAGCAATGCTGTAAGCAACACTGTTAAAGGCATTTACCTTGCTCCAGATCTGAACTCTTTCATGATG
Source organism: Coracias cyanogaster (assembly GCA_033124195.1). NCBI lineage: Eukaryota > Metazoa > Chordata > Aves > Coraciiformes > Coraciidae > Coracias > Coracias cyanogaster. The sequence goes on along the minus strand of JAVSBS010027241.1, from coordinate 5,418 downwards.
GACTCTCTCTCTTTCTGTGGCATGTCCCCATGCATGGATGAAACTGTGAAGTTGGCTTCTCTCATCTTCTCTGTGAGCCAGTCTACCTGTGCATACAGCCAAGCAGCCTGGGTTAGTTCTTTGCTCAAGACAGCCAAATGCACTAGTTGTGCTTGGAGAATGCTTGCAGAGACATATGCTGGTAAGGACTGAAAGCCACTTTAACAAGCACTCTGGAGCTAGAGGAAGTAAATACAAAGCAGCAGTGATATGATACAGGGCTCCATGAGCCCTGACAGTAAAGGCATTAAGGGTATTTGTTCAGAAAATGTGGTTTTGTTTAAGGGATAAGCAACTAGAAGAATAAGCACATTCTTACCTAATCAGTCCTACTTCTCTAAAAAGGCAATTCCTGACAACTCTACCAGCTGTTCAAGATAGGCACATCCTCCATGCAAATGTTTAACTTCTGTTGTTACTAAACTATTCCCAAAAAGGGAAACAACTTGACCTCTTAACTAGCTTTGTCCTAGCATTCTCCTCTGAGTTACACTCAGAATGTAACATGCCCATCTGATGGCTGCTGTACCTTTCTCTTGGTGTTACAGAAGATGACAGCCTGGGTGATTGTGAGTGTGTCGTAGAGATCGCACAAGGTGTCAAACTTCCACTCTTCCCTCTCCACAGCCACAAAAAACTGCTTGATTCCCTCGAGGGTTAACTCATCACTGTGGGGAAGAAGACCACAACACAAGTAGGTGAATACATATAATGCAGTTAGGACTGGGTGTGCTTCAGCAGAGAGATCATACCTCTGCCCTGTGTGCTGTCAGTTCCTGGGTCTATACACAAGTCCAAGTTATTCTAGTAAATCCCTAGAGAGGTCTGCTGTAAGAAGGGCCTTGAACATGACCCATGCACCAGCGACTAGAACTGGGGCAACCTCTGAAGCTGTCTAGCTGAGAGGGAAACATTTCTGTTCTCATTGTTTTTACATTCAAGCTTCTTGGCAAGAGAGACTAAAGAAAGGTAAACGGGCCAATGTAAGAGATCAGACAGGCGGGAGGCTCCTCCTGTCAGGCTGCCTACACTTCCCCCTCTTGAATCCTGCTGAGTTCCAGTGTGTGAGGACTTGTGACACCACCAGATATAAGCTACACCTCCAACGGCATTCAGGATCAGTCAGCCAAAGGCTTTTTTGGCTTGCTGTAAAATAACAAATTAATGGAGGAGGCTGAAAACAATCCTCTGGAAGCGCACAGGAATGGGGTAGATGTGAAAGATGGATTTCCAGAAGAGACTGCTATACATGAGGAGGATGAAGGGGCTGCGAGCAGTCATGCTGAGCAGCAGCAAACAGAACTGGACAAAGATAAAGGCAGAGACAAGTCAGCCTCTGCTGGAAAACAGGACATGAGTATATCTACAACACCTACGCAAACTGTGATGGTGAAAAGGAACATGAGAGACACTGAACATTTACATCAGTTAATAGTGTGAACTGCCCAGGGCTGGACCAACTCAGAAAAACTCCTATTCTTTCCAAGGAAACACACTCACCGTTTCACCAAGATGCGAATAGGGTCTGTCATGAATTTGTTGGTCATCTCCAGAATTTCATGAGGCAAAGTGGCGCTGATCAGAACCACCTGTGTAGCTGGAGGCAAGTATCTGTACACATCATAAATCTGCTCCTTAAAACCTGAAAAGCAAATAAAGTAGCACAGAACAGTTAGCATACCTTTCTCCTTAAATACCCTGCCCATTCACAATTTGATCTGGAATTCAGTATTTGGCCTGTGCTACGAGATGAATGAGTGCATCAGTAACTCAAAGCCAGTATCCCATATTGCTCAGCTCTTCCTCATTTTCCTAAAGCCACTACAATACAGCCATTGTACATAGTGAAGTATGAAAGGCAGTGCTCAAGAATTTTTAACTATTGAAAAGGACACTAGAGCTAACTCAGACAAGGCATATTAGGTAGTCTCATCTGCTACAGTGTATAATTAATTTTAATTGTCTAACTTTGGCAAAATCAACCGTTTTTAGAAGCAGAACTGCCAGCTGGGACATTCTGGAATCTCAGAGAAGTGAAAAGAAAGGAAGTAAAGGCAGACATGTTTACCTTTATTGAGCATTTCATCTGCTTCATCCAGAACCAGCATTTTGATGGCACGAGTCCTTAAACTTCGACGACGAATCATATCTGTAAGATTTCACTTTTAAAACAAAAAGCCTCTGAAAGCAAACAAGCCTACACTGCTCCCAGCTGCTGTCAAGGCATTTTGGTGGAGGAGGGACAGGCACTTCCCCTCTTGTCAACAGATACTGGTGTTTGGTGATAGAAGGCACATCCAAGAAGCACAGCAGGCCAATACACCCTGCAATCTCAGGGGGCATCTCTGCACCCCAGCTAAGGGAGCACTGACTGGAGGGAAACGAGTCCAAGCTGTGGGATGCTATTTCCTAACTGTACAGGACAGGTGACCCAGTTTCCCACAGTAACTGCAGCTGGATGTGAGAAATGCAAAATGCTACATGAACTTCTTGTTGGCAAAGTGGGCAAACCCACATCCCGTTTGAAAGAGTGTGTAATTTTGTATAATCTCTTAATACTGTGATAGAAAAGTATTGGCTATTAAGTGTGCTGTTCAAAGCCAGCCCAGTTTGGCAGCTAATTTTTCCCTCCTTTTTTTTTTTTTTTTTACTTGGGGAAACTAGCTCTATGTTCTACCAGTGACAGGTGCTTGTCTAAGAAAGTGCTGCCTGTTTCTCAAAGATCTGGAATATTTGAGCTTGAAGGCAACACTATCACTGTGGTAACTACCATGAACAGTAAATGTAAAAATCTTCATGCAATGAAAACCAGAAAGTACTAGCTGCAAGTGTGCTTTATTTAACAGAGAGCAAGAGTCAGTACACAGGAATTGTGAACCTAACTTTGACAGTGAAGTAGACCCAGCTCCTATCTCCTCCAAGGTTCTGAAGTACTTCCTGGGACTGTAACATTTTCTTCTCAAAAAATACTCTGTTCCCATGTCACCATGTAAAAAAACACTTTAACAATAACAAGCAAAATACAGAGAAAATCCAAATACTTTCCCCAACGATTTATCTCTACTCTTTCCAGATATTACTAGAGTAAGTTGTTACCTTGTTATACTTCACATTATGGTATTTCAAATTAATGCTATTTCAAATCTAAATGCACAAAAGTTGCAGGAGGTTTCTGTGGCTCAACTCAAATCTGAACCTGGAGGTGATGTAGCCTCCCATATCTCCTTACCAAACACACGGCCTGGAGTGCCAGCAACAACATGCTGCCCATAATCCAGTTTTCGGATGTCTTCACCCACATTGGTCCCTCCAATGCAGGCATGACATTGGACATTCATGTAGTCTCCCAAAGCAAGAAGACCCTGTGTTGATATAAAGGAATGGCTTAATTAACTGACCTCTCACGAAGTTTGTATTTCTGAAGAGCTATGGGTCTGCACAGCCATACAATAGTTTTTTTAAAGAGATCTAAGCACAAGCAGTTAGATGGATTTTTTTTCATGTCTGTTACTCAACCTCCTTAATAGCTTTCAAACACTGGGAATTCAGTTCCCTGGGGATAACTGCTTTAAAAGTGCTGTCCTTAAAAATTCAGTTAGAAACATGTAAAACCTTAAACTTTTAACCAACGTGGTCAAGTAAGAAAGAAAGGATACAATGCAAATAAGCAAAACAGCTCTTTAGCATAATCTCTTATTTCTTTCAGGAACAGAAAGCAAAATCAGAAGTTTTGCTTTGTGCTCTGCTGCAGAACATCTGAGAACCAGCCCCAGGCCTTGCGAGTGCTTTACAGACAGTGATTTGATTGCTCCTACCTTCTGAATCTGTACAGCCAGCTCCCGAGTTGGTGCCAAGATCAATGCCTGGGTCTCACGAACCTGATTAAAACAGGTGATTGGCAGTTAATCACAGGGCAGATATCCAAGTATAACAGAGATCACAGATCACATGGTACTCTGAAATGTCATATCTGAAGGATTAATCACAGGATTTTGTGCTAACACCTAGTGTTTGCAAGGGTCAGTTCACCTAGAAAGCTGTTTCACACAAAGCATTTACAGTCACAGTAGCAGTCTCTTAATTAAGTTACTTTTAAGAAGACAGTATAGAAGCAACTCTTTGACAACTCACTTTTCATTTCAGCCTACTTTCGGAAACAATTATAAAAGTGTGTGATTTTGTTGCAAAAGAAGAGAAACAAAATAAAATAATTTCTATTTTGTACGCTTAGTTCAGATTAAAAAGTTGCACTGGAATTGTCACATTTGAAAAATATTTTCAGCACTTTACAGAAATGAAGAAAAAGCTGATCTTTTCATTTAGCACATGCAACACTTATTTTTATGTCCCCAGGCAGTGACAGGTTTAATCAGAGTCACAGAATGGTTGGAAGGGACCTCTGGAGATCATCTAGTCCAGGGGTCCTCAAACTACGGCCCGTGGGCCGGATATGGCCCCCCAGGGCCCTCAATGCAGCCCACTGGTATTTACAGAACTCCCTGCCCGCCCCCCCTCCCCAGCCACAGTGACTTCCTGCCACTTAATCCGCGCACCGGCCTCTGCAGCCCCCAAGCACCCGCCAGGACTGGGCTGGAACCAGCGCCTCATCCTTGACCTGCCCCCGCCAGGTGGCGCCTCTTGGCTACAAACTGCGTCCTCGCCGCCCCGTCCTCCTCCTCCTCCTCCACGATGCGCGGTGGGCGAGAGGCGCTCTGCCAGTCAAGCTCAGTCGGCAGCCTCTGGACTGCAAGGTAAAGTTCCTTCAGTCCCTTCTGGCCACCCTTTCCGGACTGTGCGGCCGGGCTCGGGGCTCGGGAGGGGGGCAGTGGCATCAGCGAGGTGGGTGACTCCCCCATTTCTCCCTCCCTCCCTCCAGCTCCCAGGCAGGACAAGCAAGCCAGCACCAGTGGGAAGCGCACGCACCATCATGTCAAAAAAAAAGAAAAATTGACTCCGAGTGCAGGGTATTCTAAGAAAAGTGGACTTCTGATTATTTTTTCATGGAGTACAAAGAAAAAGCTGTATGTCTGATATGCCAGAATTCAGTGTCTGTGTTCAAGGAATACAATTTGCGTCAACACTACGAAACTCAACATAAAGATAAATATGATTCTTTGGTTGGACAAGTGAGAAAAGATAAAATATTAAGACTGAAACATGGATTGACAACTCAGCAGAATACTTTTATGAAGCAAAAGCAGCTCAATATATCATCACTTCGAGCAAGCTATCAAGTTGCCAAGCTCATAGCGCGCACTGCCAGAGCATTCATAGAGGGAGAATTTGTTAAAGAATGCCTTCTTTCTGTTGCCAAAGAGATGTGTCCAGAGAAGGCGGATTTATTTAGTACAGTGAGTCTTTCAGGACCTACAATTACAC
>JAVSBS010027238.1:0-23074 GCA_033124195.1 Coracias cyanogaster | reverse complement strand
AGGTGAGGTCTCACCAGGGCAGAGTAGAGGGGCAGAATCACCTCTCTTGATCTGCTGGCCACAGTTCTTTTGATGCAACCCAGGACGTGATTGGCCTATATTTAGGTTAGAGAACTGGTTTCTTAGCTCTCCAGTACTCCATGGTATTCATATGATACTTGAACATCACAATTTATTTTTTCTTCTTTCCTTTAATTTAACTACTCCTTTTATTATGCAGTTTATTGCCTAATTAATGTAAGACTGTTCTCTAAATATTATAATCCCTTTGAAAAAAACAAAAGTGATTCAACTGGTGGAGATGCATGAAAAAAAAAGTCTCCCAAGACGCACTTTATCCTGCTTCAGATAAACTGCTTAGTTGTCACTTTCTTTCAAGCTTCCCAGCTTGGTCACAACCCTCAGTACAAATAGATAACTGTAGCATATTCTCAGTAGTTAAACAGTTAAAGATATTTTCCTTTCATTGTTTTAGCAGGATATGCAACCTTTATGCACCAGAAACTGAAGGGGCAAGCAGGGCTGGTGGGGATTTCCTTACTGCAGGAGAATTCAAGCACCCAAAGTGGGGCTCAGATATGACAGAGATGGGAGGGAATATTTACATAATTTAAATTCTACCTTCCAGACAGCCTTGTGATGACTGTAAATCTACCATAAAATTATAGCAAAACTTTGGTCTGTTCTAATGTCCAAAGTGGCTCCTGCAGGTCTCAGCCCACCAGAATTTGAACAACATCAATACTCTGCTGTTTCTTGTCAGTCTGTGTTCTGACATCATTCAGGTGGCAGGGTTAAAAAGGATAGAGGAACTTCAGGGTTTGGGTCTTTCCAGTTTTTTCTTTCTACTCATCATTTTGCTACTGTGAGAGTGACAACAGTGAATTCTCTTAAGTGAAAAAAAAGTATTTGCATTCTTCTGTTTTGCAACTTGATCCCATATGTTGATACTCGGACTGGCCACGTTATTAAAGAACTGCTCATGTTTTTTAAGAACAGCCTGCGTTCCTTCCAAATCACAGGAAGCATTAAAGCTTTAAGCTGTCACCTTAGAAGCTGTCAGATGGGTTTTTAATCAGGGTAATTGCCAGCACGCAGAAGCAGTCAGAAGAACTAAGGCACCAAAGTGCTTTAAAATGGAAAGGGTGGAAAATTGTCAGTCAGGACTTTGGCTGTAAGGATTTCTTAACTTGTGAGCTTGTTCAGATATGGAGAATTTGATCCACTGAATGCAGAGTTGCACCAAATGTAATCATTAAGCACTTCCTGGCATATGTAGTAGCCCCTCTGAGTAAGTGCTTCATCTCGGCTACCTGCGCTTTCAGTCCTGTTAAAAGATTAGGTGTAAAGTTTCCCCTGCTACATGATAAAATGGGAAATGGAAAAATCAACAGATTACTGATACTTTTTCTCATGCTGATCCATTTGTTTGACCTTGCTAGTACACAAATAGCAGCAGCATTTTTCCCCAGCAGCCCAGATTCGAAAGTGGATTAGAGAAAAAGCACCAGAGTTAAGAACCCAAAGCATCAAAACAGAGCATTTATCAACTCAACATCCTTGTGACCTTGTCCCTCACAGAATGCGGGTCAGTTCACTGCATGTCTCAGATATGAACGTGGAGCGTATACTTCACTCAGGGTCAACAGTGTGACCTCTGGAAAAAAAATGCATTTATAATGGAGCTCAAGGCAGAGGTTTTTTATATTTTGCATTGAAATAACAAGCTAAAATTCACGTCAGGATTAATATAGGGGCATGATCCTCTATCTCAGCAGCCACCAAATCTCTCGGGAAGGTTTCACCTGATAAGTGGCTGTCTGTCTCAGGAGATGAACAAAGCCAGAACAGCAGAGCATTTGCAGATGTGTTTCTATCAGATGTTTGATACTGCAACTCAAAATCAGGATAAAGGGGTGGTATTATTATCAATGACAATATGATTGTCGCACTGTCTGCATACCGGCACTGCAGATGGGAATAATGATGGGATGGCTTTTTTGCAGCACAAGAAATCAAACCATTCCAATCATTTGAAGAGTACACTGGGTATTTGAATGTTTCTTCTCAAGCAGGTCGCTACCTATTTTTGGGACTGCATCTGCTGTTCAGAAGAACAGCATCTTTGCCTCTGACAGTGGTGATCTCTACGCTTTCCTGCCATTGCCAAATCCAAAGGCAATGACATGTAACAGCTGTCTGTTTTAAATGAGAGGTTCTTTGTGAAAGCAGAGGACATTCAGCAGCCAGGTGAGGGCTCATGCCAAATCGTTTTGCTATAGCTCTGAAGTTAAGTACTTCTCTCTGTCACTGGATCGTAGTTTACTGGGAGTAGGACACTCAAGGGGAGAAATAGATACACAGAAGTGAAGGAGAAGTCTCCCTACTCCTCTGGCTTCCACTCGTTGATGATTTTGTAGTGATATCTAGTATCACATTTCAGTTTTAAGCTGTGTAAAGGACATTTTTTTTTCTGTGTGCAGCATCAATGCAAATCAATCAATGAAAGCATCAAGTCTTGAAGAGATATGACATTCAAAAGTAGTAGAGAAGCTAGTCCTGCCATTCAGGCCTAGTGTCTGAACTAAAACCTAATGCACAGCCTGTGCTTTAAGAAAGTTTCTTTAAAAAGGAAATATTTTCTTTGAGAAGGTATCAGTGTGTGTTCTTGATATTATTACATGTTTCATGTTGTATAAGCATGCACAGATACCCCCTAGCGTCATCAGCCTCTCTCTGTACTCTGCATTGCTTGAGGACATGCACAAAGACCTCACAAAACTGCCTGATGTAACTGCTGCCGAACTACCCTGATCCTTGCATAGCTAGAGGCAGAGCTTGACAGTAATAGTCTGGATGATAAACATTAATGTTTTCACTCTAAACCATGCTGCTGAAGGTGTTGAGATCTTCTGGGATCCGTATTATATCATAACAGTCTATAATGGCTGTGTCAGAGGCATCCACATTCTCTGGTGTCATAACAGATGATTCTGGCTTTCGCAGCTTGCCAGGAATACCAGTGTGAATAGAAATAAAAGAGGTGAGCAGAGGTTAGCAAACTAGACCTGTAAGTCCAGAGCATCACCACTGGCCTTCACATTCTGCCTGAGGGAGCTCTTCAAATGATTTGAATAGACCCGTGGGCATACTCAGAAGAACTAGGGAAATCCATTCCGTGTCTCCATTATACTCAAAAGTTACACAGTCAGTTTAGGTAACATTTTTCTCTGCAGTCGTTTACGAGGTGAGGTCGATGAATGAGATAGATGGGTCAAAAGCATCTGTAACTCCAGGAAAATGGCAAAAACCTTCTTTTTCACTGTGCTGCATTTGGAGACAGTGTTGCAATATCGAATTTGCCCAGTTTCCAATGTTTGAGCTAAATGGCACAACTTGGAGATAAGATTGCTGCAGCAGAATCTGGGATCTGCTGAAATAGAAAATGCCATGTCCCAAAAGTAATCAAATACCTTCTTTGAAAACATCCAAGATTAAATACCATCCTCACCACAGATAATCTTCAAAAATGTGAACAAACTGATAGAGGCAAGTATTGCTTTTAAACTTTTATCTATGGCTAGAACTCACAGTTTAGGTAAAAGGGAAAGTATCTGTGAAAGCACGAAGTCACACATTCAGCTCGATTAAAAAAGCAAGGTTCCTCCCACTCCACGCCTCCCAACAAAGGGTGCATTTTAGCATCTCGGCTGCAGAAGAGCTGGTTTTTTTCTGCAGGCTTGTTCCATTTCCTTGTCTGTGCCAGCTGGCTCTAGTACCCACATGAACTGCGCAGTATTTTTAGTCAGTAGTTCCATACCTTATTTTCCCAGGTGATTTTCTGTCTCTGGAGAGTCTCCAGGATGGGTTTATTCTGCTTGAATTCTGTCATGTACTGCAAAACAATGTAGAAGAGAAACAGGCATATGATGAGGGAGGGGCATAACTCAGGCGCTCAATAGCTTCCCTGTGGTTCTTGGTCTAATTCACGTAGCCCGCAGAATGCTGACTTAACATCCAGTGATGAGAAAATAAGTGGCAGTTCTCCAGCTACCTCTCTAGCAGGTCAATGACAGAGCCAAGATCCTGCTCCTGGCACTGTGGGGACAGGACTTTTGATGATTGTCACAGACATGAAGAGGTTTCTGTCCCACTGCATGGTGTAGTTTTTTATTAACTGATCTTTATAGAAGGGTGTACATAAGAAGTTCAACATTCCTTCTCCCCAGACTGTATGTATTCTGTCCTTGGCTATCAATATTCATGTTTCCCTATCTAGGAACGTGGTTGCCCTTATCTTTTTCCTTTCTTGGCCTCACAAATCTCAGTATACAACACTATACAACTGTGGGCATTTATCAACTTCCTGGCAATTTTGCAAGTAAATCATTGGCTCAAAGACAATTAATGCATATGAAAGAAAAACACAACGTTTGATATTTTATTGTCTTTGTGAGGTTGAAATTCTAAGTCCATTTAATCGAAGTCTCACAACAACCTCAGCAGACGGCAAGACTCACAATGTATGTTGAGAAAGTCAATACTCACTATAATTTGCCCAGGGCATTCCGAAATAAACATGTGTTTGTTAAAGCTGGTAATAGCTGAGCTCTAAAATTGGAAACTTCCTCTTGCATGGGGGGGAGTGCTGGATATCGCAGCATTCGCTTGACCTTTTCGTGAAGCTTCATCACTTAGCAGCTTGTGCTTGGTAGAAGGCTGACGCTTTATGTTTACATCTGAATTCAGAATTCTAGCAGGGAAATAGATGTACATGAAGGAAAGACTTTATTTGGGGACAGAAAACCTCTACTTTAGTCATACATTATTGTATGTCTGATGGATTGGCTTGGTGAAAGTCCTCACAGTAGCAGACTCCTTGATGATGTTTGATTAACGTGACAGCCATAGATGTGTGCTCCTCTTGCCAAGCTTTTCCTGGGGTCTGGATCACAAGAGGGTAGACCAGGACTTCTTTAATAAAAAGGAATAATTCCTTGGTATACAGGGATTGAAAATACCATCCATCTCACTTCCACGTGTCCAGGTGGCTCTATGAATGCAGGATATTGCAGATAGTCTCATGAAATGGTCACATTTGGCATTTTGGAGCCAACCTTCCTGATATTATGGTAAATCTCTCAGTCGTTATTACTCTCCTTAATGCTTAGCTCCTGAAATGTTCACCCTATTAGGAAGAGGCTGGAAATACAGAACAAGAACCATGAGCAAGTAGAGAAACTAAAGAAGAATTTCATTAATTTTAGGGGGTTTTGGTGCTATTTTGTTGGGTTTTGTTTGTTTGTTGGTTTTTAATGTGGTTATATAATCTTTGTAGCATCATAGAGCATCTGCTACTAATGTAATTGTACAGTGTGACCAAATGGGAAGCTCCTTATTCTGTTCACTGGAAACCATCAGCTTTTCTCAGTCTATTTGCTACCTCACCTTTTCCTTCTCCCCTCTCACACTTCCATTCCCCAGGGGAGGAGAAAACCGCAGTTGCTTTTCCAAAGTGATTGCAGTCTCTGTATCCTCCCAGAGAAGTCACTGGAAGCAGGTGAGAAGGGAAGTGTTGTGAAACAACTTGGCTGTGTTTGGTAAAATAAGACTTGTTAGTGGGATATACACTCCGAGACTACTCTGGTGGGTTTGTCCTACCTGTTCTTCTGTTTTCATTCTCACACTCTCTGACACCTGTCAAAAACAAGAACTTATCAAGGTGCTTTCAGGACTCTGCTCTCCCACAGTGTTAGAAGAAAGAAGGAATATTTTTAAGCAAGGGCTCTGGCCTTCCTGGGTGTTGTCCCCCTCAGTGGCCCTGACAGCTAGAGATAAAAACAGATCAAAACAAAAAGACTGACTAAATGCTCTTCTGTGGCTCAGACCGATCAGAAGGAGTTTTCTCAGCATCTCCAGCAATAGCAAAGTCAACTCTTTGGCATGGCATTTTAAAGACTGTCCCTTTTCCTCATTGCTTTATAAATTTTGGCTTACTGAGCAATAAAAGGTAGCCAGATTATCTCTTTCCTGCGCTCCAACAATCAATAAAACAGTGAACTAAATCTCCTAGTCTGAATCACTCAGAACTTCTCTTAAGTGAAGTAGATAAAATGAGTTGCGTAGACTTGACATTCTCTTCTCTCATTAAAAAATTAATGTCAAAGTTTTCTATCCTTACTTTAGCAACACATAGACATTATAGAGGTAGAATAATTTGCATGAGCCCTGGGTAAGCAAGACAAAGTCAGGATTAGCTGCCATGAATCTCGGTGCTTCCTCTAGTTTAGATTTATAAGAAGCAGAGAAGAGAAAACTGAACTTTATAGGAAGTTTGTTAGAAACTTTAGCCTCAATATAGAAAAGACATTTACTGGGTATTTGGAAAGTTGGCATTTTGTAAACCTGGCTTGCTTTTGCTCCTCTATTATTTGAATAATCTAATTTTCTTCTTATTTCTCAACCATAACTTTGGTAGAGATTATTTTACCCACATTGGGTTTTCTTCTTACTTTCTTTTTTTAAAACAAAATAGCAGTAAGCCTGGTAATAGAGGAAGAAATACAAATTGAGACTAACTCCAATTTTCAAATGAAATGAAGAAGTAACTTTTGGAACTATCAGCTTTCATTGTATTTATTCACAATTCTTATTCATTTTCAGTATTTAGTCATTTGCATTGACATCCTTCAGCAGTTAGTATCAATTATTCAGATTTATATTCTCTATAAAAGCATGCCTGTATTTCTCTGTATTGCAGCTTACATTCCCATGACTTGTGATTTTTGTAGCTGTACCTTTAAGCACTTTGTGTGCTTGGAAACATGGCTGTTCTTGTACACAAGAGTATTCTGGAGCTATTCAAAGCACCAATTAGACAGAAACAAGAGAAGAAGTAAAAAAGAAGAGAAAAATTAACATGCTTATTGGTGGAGTGGTTTCCAATGTATTTTTCTACCAAACCCCCCATGGCATTATGTTTTATGGCAAAGATACCTTAAACAGAGTTGTATTATCTTAACGTCACCTTAAAACATTCTATAAATACGCAGTCTGTGTTGGATCTCCTCTAGCATTACCTGTGTCCAAACAGTATTCGGCCTGTTGGAGTAGAATCGTGACTGAGAACGAGGATGACTGCTGTTGAGTTCAGAGGATGAGGCTGACATCACGGCCAGCCAGATGGATCGCAGGCTGGGCTAAATGATGGGCTGGGTGGACCTTTACTTCCTTTACCCTACCACTTGGTTGGTTTTATCTATCATCTTACCTACCACTGACCCAAATGCTAATTTTTCATCTCGAAGACAGAGGCTTGAATGTGAACTTCCGAACAAAGAGCACGGAGAGTTCTGAAATCTTTTTTTTCTTGGTATCACCTTGGAGACAGTTTGCGCCTAATGAAAATGTATCATAGGCCTTAATGGAGTAATCACTATCAGGGAGTTGCACATTTTTAATCATTTAAAGATGTCATTTAAGTATTATCTATCCTCTATGAATATTTGATGCTCATTAAATATTCCTTGGAAAAGTAAAAATAACACTTAGATTTGTTGAAGGATTTTGGCAGCGGTAATATCACCAGAGTGTTTTTCTCTTCTCCTAGAATTACTAATACGTCCCCTTTCTGCAGGCCCATCTCACCCCCAGGTATTAGAAAGATACATTCCCACAGTTGGAGAACAAACTATCTATAAAAGGTCAGAGGAGGCAGAATCAGAAGTAAAGCCACAAGTGAGAACCATGGGAAATATTTCTATCCTGTTTCTTCTATAAGAGAAGTCTGTTGTGAAATTCTACATTAAGAAATTCTGTATTCCAAAGAGCTATGAAGCCTAAGGAAAACAACCCTCCACTTTGGACTGCAGAATCTTTGGAAAATGAGATTAAGGTGTGGAATGCAGTGGTCAAAATAATGATGAGTGTTCCATTAATTCCATTCTTTTCCCCTTTCTTCATGCCAAATACATACACATGTAGATCTGCACACACACACACACTGACCTTAGCCTGAGCAGTTTAATTTACTTACATAAGGTGAATTTATCCTAACATCATCCTCTATTTAACAATTGCTGTGGAAATCTGATTTATCTATATATTTTGGGCCTGTTAATCTTTTTTTCTCAACAATCTTTGTAGCCCAACTCTCCACAGGGTAACTGTCATACAAAAAAGATCTTTTTTATTTTGTCATTATAAAATGTATTGCCCTGGTTCTATCCTGATGCAATGTCAAAAGGGCTCCCATGTAATTCATCTAAAACTGTTAATTATTTTGTTTAATGCCGATGTGACCTCTGTTCGTTCCTCTCTAATGATAACAACAAAAACCCCGGTGGTTCTTCCATTGTCTGTTCAGTTACTGACATCTTTTGTACTGAATTATTCATCTCCCACCTGCTTTTAAAATTGCTTTCTCATGATGGATTTCCATCCCAAGCAGAGCAGGTATTAAGAATTTCTTAGGTGTTGTATCAGTTATGGATTTACCCTGTTTAGAGTCTTGCAGAAGCTGTAACAAGCTTTAATACCCGCAGCCGTTAGCCGTGTGTCCTGGGCAGCAGAGCTGCTGTTCCTCTCCCAACCCTTCCCGCAGGGTCCGTAGAGGAGTTGACAGATATCAGTGGAGTCAGAGGAATGATGCGTACACCACCGCAACTCAGGAATTGTGTGGTTAAATGTCAGTTATTGAAGTAGTCAGAAACCTCCTTTGCAACATCAAAAAAAGAGGCATTTTTCACCGCAGGAGAAGGCTAATTAAGCTAGAGGGCTTTGTTTAAATTCTCAACTAGCTTGCACTGCGGGAAGGTCCCTTGTGCATAATCCATTCTGCTTCAGAATGCTGCAGGAAAATGAGTGAGGTACAGACAGGACTGGAGGAGCAGTGGGGCCGTGGATTAAAGGCACATACATTATTCAAACTTCTCTCTGATGCTGGCTTCAGTGGAGAATTGAATTAAATGGTTTTGAGCTTTCGTTGTTGAGATATGAAATAGGGTTCTTCCTGCCTGGAGAGGCAAGTGTGTCTCGTCAGAATGGTAATCAGCCAGTAGGAGTTGGGTATATAAGCGCTAGAATTAAGTGAATACCAGCATGAGCTTGTTCTCCCTACATTAACGACTGAAGCCACGGAAGACCTTATTTTTATTTTTATTTTTGGAAGGAGCCTTTTATCACGCACGTTTCTGAAAATCACGGCTCAGTCTGTTCTGTATGTATGAATATATGAGTAGTTGTGGCTCATGCCTTTCACCAGTGAGCGCAGCCATTCTGATGTGATCCTGGCATTGCAGCTGTGGTGAACTATTCAGGGGCTTACTTGTGCATCTGGAAAAGAGAGATTCATAGAATCATAGGATTGTTTTGGTTGGAAAAGGCCTTTAACATCATCGAGTCCATTAACCCAGCACTGCCAGGTCACCACTAACCCATGTCCCTCAGCACCACATCTCCGTAGCTCTGAAACCCCTCCAGGGATGGGGACTCCACCACTGCCCTGGGCAGCCTGGGCCAGTCCTTGACAGCCCTTTCAGGGAAGAAATTTTTCCCCACATCCAACCTAAACCTCTCCTGGTGCAACTTGAGGCCATTTTCTCTTGTCCTATTGCTTGAAAGAGACAGTCCCAGAGTGAACACAGCAGTTCTACAGAAGACTCAGAACCCATGCTGGGTGCAGTACCTGGAAAGGACAAGAGGCACCGCAGTTTTTACAGTAAGGAACTGCAGCTAGAGAAGAAGCTGGACATTAAAAAACTTCTTGAGAACTTCATGTGATATAATAGCTTTACTAGAAGAGGCAAACTAACTGTTTTGCATGAGGGAGACCATCACATTTTTAAGGGAGCTGTAGAAATGACTTGGTTTCTCACGAGATGTGGGCATAAATTGAGCTCCTAGGTGAAAGCTTTTGAAGCAACACCCTCCCTAGAATCAAGAACTGAGACTATTCAGATTTATTTATAATAGCAAGAAGCAAATAATCCATGAGATCCTATTCTGGAAGCCAAATAACTATTCCCATTAGGAGGGATATACATGTATATAGATGTGTACATATATGTGTATATGTATGATATATATGCTTAGTTTGGGTGGAATAATTACCTGATGCAAAATTTGGTGTTGATGCAATGTGAAGTCACACAGCGAGTGCTTTTCTGCGGTCTTCTGAGGTGACAGCAGCTCTTCGCTATACTTTGTTATGAGTTACAAATAAGTAACTCTCAGTGAGGAGATCTGTAGTAGCTATAGTAACGTGGGGTAGTAAATCAGTAGAAAAAAGGGAAGGTGTTGAGGCCCCTACACCCACATTACAGGCATTTTGGGAATCCTACCTGGGACTAGATCTATTCTTTTCTGCTGGATCAGCCACCCTCACCATGCATGTGGATTGAACTGATCCAAAAGACCAATCTTTGGTCAGAATTTCTCTGCAAAGTGAACCGCCACGATATAAACTGGTTTAAGTGAGGGTTTTACTCCAAAAGCACACTGTGACTGCATGCCAAGCCCCTTTCTCTTCAGTCTCTGAATAGAAAACTTGTGACAGTTTGTTGAAGGAATGACTGAAGGAAGGGGCTGATAACGGCAAACAAATCCTCCACAATTGTTTTATCATTTTGACAATGTTTCTCAGCTTTTATGCAGTTGCTGACTTAGGGAAAATGAATTGCAAGCTGACTGAAGAAATCCTCTTCATAACCCTTCTGTGAATAACACGTTAAAGAAATCCCCTCCAAGTTTTAGTCTTCCGGAGAAGACCCAGAACAATACTTGGTGGTGTTTGGATGCCCGTATCACCTAGGCAGGATCAATAATGTGGATAGTTATTTTAATACTGAGCCATAAAATATTAACTCAGAGAGCAGTTCTGTTGGGATAGATTTCCCAATCCTTTCACTGCTGCCTTTTTCAAAGAATTATGTTCTATTTTAGTTCATCCACAATTGAACAGATAACTGCTATAAGTAAATGAGCTGTAACGTGCCTTCCTCCCCATTATGCGTCTCCAGAGACAGTTCTGTTATCAAAAAGTTTCTCTCTACCCGTACTACCCCTACTGCAAGGGGAAAAAAAAATGTTAATTTCATTTGGTTAGAGTTCTGAGAAAACTTTATTTTTTCCTTTGGATTAGGAATAAAGTATATCTTCAATTATTAGTGGTTCATAGTATGGAATAGGCATCTATATATATTTCACCAAATACACAGCAATGCTCTTTCAACACAAAAAGGTCTTTATCCCAGATTGCTTCTAGAGGTTTTTTGGGGAAAAAACAGCCACCTGGAGCTCCATAGTAGGATGTTTCATTTTGTCCTTCAGCTGCTTCATGGTGGTAATCCTGAGAGTTGCTGGCTGAAAAAAAATGCATTAGCAAATGGAGCTAAAGGCTCATTATTAATTAGCTCATGTTCTGGTGTTTCTAGGATAGATGGAATCAGATGAGTATTGTGTTTATTAATCAGAACACTACAGATTTCCTAAACACTTTCTAAAAAAGTTTCTTTCACTTCTGCAAAGCTTAGAACTTCTCTGCTGAAAGAAATGAGTCCTCTAGAGAAGAGCACATGAGGAGGTGGGTGAACAGAGCGGGAGAGGCAGCAGGGCTGGCTGGCACCGCTGCACTCCCCAGCGATCCTGCGCGGCTGGTGCTCTCTCCTCTCGCCACAGGACAGTGAAGGGGAAGGCACAAGTGTATTATCGCAGCTCCCATGATAGATTAAGCCTGACACACTGCCAAATCTTATGTGTATTAATAAGTTTGTCCCACTGATCCCCAATGGCAGTCAGATGGGTTCATTGGTAGATTGTGGTGGACATTTAAATGTTCGAGCTGGGCAATTGGAGATGAGCTGTCATGATTCATTAGCCCTGCTGAGGGAACAGTGCCAAGAAGTATCTGGCTGATGACTTGAGAGACACCTCGTAAGCAGAATAAAACCCCACCTCACTCAGCAGATCTTGCAGTGGTGCTAAAGGGTCGAAACCCAATGACCGATACAACACTCTGCCACTTGGAATAAGCCAGGAATTAAAAGCTGTTGTTATTAGGGACTTAAACTTAAAGCCTGGCAAACAATATGCTTCCAAATGACAATCCCTGGCTGGCAGGGACTGCCTGCCTTGTGCCTGCAGGGTGTATCTGTGCGTGTGGAAACAGAGACGGGACGCTGGTGAGTTACTGGTTACAGGAATAAGCAGCTCCTGCTTTTTAAAAAATGTGTTTGTTCAGTCTCCCTCGCCTCCCATTTAGGAGCTGATTGTTAACATCAATGTGGAGCTATACCAACTTGGAGGGCTCGGTAAAAACTGTAGATTGAAGGGTCAAGGTGACAATGGGAAAGCTGGCTGATTGCTTTGGAATCCAGACTGTTCTTTTACCTTATGCTCTGTAAGCAAAGGGCATTCAGTTGTTTTGTTTTACCTTCTTTAGTTTCTCAGGCAATACACAGCATCTTCAGTATGGCAATGCTAAATCCTTACAGAAATTCCTAGACGTTTTACTGTCCGGTAGGCTGACTATCATGGAATGTTGTGTTTTTGTATTAAAAAACCCAAACAAACCATTGGCTGATAGAACAAGAAGAGTGCTCAGACTCTGGGGGAGATTCTTTCATGTTTCCTGTTTGATTTATAACCTCTCAGAAGGAGAAGCAGGTACAAAGTAAGGCTCTTCAGAAAGATAACTGTTCAGAACATTGCCATTCGTGGGCAAGAAGGGAGAATCAGCCTCTATATTGTAGCATCTTCTTTTCCACACATCTTAGTCCTGCTGAAATACCATTTCTTCTTTACAAAGGACAAATGCTTATAAGGAGATATTTTTTGTTATTTCTTTTCTGCATAATCAAAGGTCCCAGGTTTCTTCACCTGCCATTGTAATTACAAATATATTTACATACTTCTGGGAAGAAACATATCATCCATTTTTACCCTGTTCCTGCTAAAGATCTGTAATTAACTATTCTTTACCACCAGGACTGAATCTACTAAAGTTCAACTTTCTTAAGTTTACAGTTGTTCTCCTATCATATTTTCCCGGACCGTTTTTCTCTCTTTGCACTGCTGCTAGTAAGGCTTGCCATGCATTGTGAATTGCTGTCAGATGCTCTTCAAAGACTGTAAAATAAATAATAGTCCCAAAAAAGTATTTTTAAAAATCTCTTCTCTGTCATTTGTTCCCTCATCAGTATGCATTTATTAAAGACCTGTCAGAATGAATGGTTAGAGACGTGCTTATTTAGCCCTTTTGGTGGAAGAAGAAAGCAGCTAGAAATACCTGAGGAGCGAATCAAATGCAGTAGGCTTTCATATTTGGATACATACTTAGGTCATTAGAGAAAATGAATTTTGTGACCTTTCCCGCTGCTATTCTTTGTTGTGCAGAGTTCAGTACAAATGGCAGTTGGTGCGTTGAAGGGAAATTCAGTAAGTTAGCATTAGGGTACTCAGCTGCCTGGGCCTCACGGTGCGGAATAACAGAGAGCAGTAACGGGCAGGAGTGAAATGGATTTGCGAAGCTACTAGGGACAAAGGTATAATTATATTGCATTATGATTCTTTTGTGCATCTCCTAGTCCATAAGTGCAAACACACCCGTTTGGCTGGTCTGGATAATGCTTTAGATTGGAAAAACTCTGAAGGAGTCCTCTCATCTATCACCTAGTGCTGTGGCACAAGGATTTTCTACGTTTATAGACAGTATGGTTTGGCTAAATTGCAATCTGTAGCCAAAATAGAGCTCAGTGGGATCTGAATTTGGATTTAATACCCTTCAGTGCAACAGAAATGAGAAGGAGGGTCTAGTTAAGGCTCTATGATGATGGCTATGTTAAAAAATGTGGTATAGAAACATTTCAAACCTTTATATTGCAAAAAATACACTACATGACAAAATGCAAACAACAGTGTAAATATCTGGAGAAATCTTTAAGTTTGTAGATGTTTTTTTCAATAACACAATGTTATCTTGTCAGTTTATCATTGAATTCTCTACCTTGAGGTGATTTTTTCTTGCAGGAAACCAGACGTACACCAGGACCTATGTTTCCATAGACTTTTTTTTTTTAATACTACTTCTTAGAATACCAGCATACAGGCTAAAGAACAGATGGCACCTTTTTATCCAGAAAACAAAGGCATCTTATAAAAATTCTACCAAAGGGAGCGTGCTTAAAGCTAGAATTCCTCAAAGTAAGAAATGCTTGACTCCGAGATGTGCTACCTATTGATGTAATTAATACAACAGCAGATGAGGTCAGTGCTAAGGGGTTGCATTAAAATTTGTGTTTGATAAAACCAGTTATCTGCTTTTTAGCATCTCCTCCAGGGGAAGAGAACCCTACATATGTTAGCAATTAGTAATACAAGCAGTAGGAAAAAAAAGACAGACTTTCCTTTAACTTACTCTATGCAATCTGGGGTCATTTTAGGCAGAGTGGGCATATATCGGGGTGCCACCATGCCTGTGGTTAGATACAACATGAATTTATCATACGAGTGTGAAAATCTGACACACCCCACAAATAAAAAAATCAGTAAAGTGAAATTAATCCGAGTCCTTGATATCTGCAGTCAGAGTGTGAAGCAGGTTTTGGTTTGATCATTAATTTAAATCGGCTCTAATCAGGAAGAATCAGAAAGATACCCACAGATGGCTGCTTTAGGACAGGATTTGATGTTTTTGAAATCAGTTTCTAAGGAAATAATTGACTTTCAGACCATACCAGGGTAACTGAAACTTGTTGTTACCCACTTCAGCACAGCCAGGCAAAAGTCTGGGGATGGAAACAGCTTATAAAATAGTTCTCTGCCCTGCAGAAGTGATATTTGTGGACCATGGCACTTCATAAGTAGCCGCCTAGGAGAAAAGATTGTAGTGATTCTGTTTGTACACGGGATCCGTTGTTCAGGACTGCCAGGTCAGAAGCATGAGAAACCATGGTTAGCATTTACAATTTTGAGCTGTAGCAGAAGTGGAAATGCTCCCTTTTGGGACAGTGACACTCTCAGAAAATAATTTAAATGAGAGTTGGAATCTGTTCCTCATGTAAAAGGTGGGATAGTGAATGTGGTAGCGTTTGTGTAGACTCTGGTGTTAGATGCACTGCGGCTAGGTCAAGTTGGGTGATGTGTGTTGCATGGAACACAAACAGGACTGTTCAGAAGCAGAACAGATAAGACTTTTGAAGAGAAAGAAATGAACGAGCCTTATTCTTCCCTAAATAAATTTTTTCTTTCTCACTTGCTGATCACAATTTGTATGAGTAAAGAAGAAGGTTCTCTATCAATAACCATCTAATTTTGCTTTGACTTGCATATAAACTTTTCTGCTTTAATTTAAATCAATAATTGCTTACCAGAGCTCTGAGTAAGCCTTGCAGAATTGATTTGCAAAATAAATTTGTATTTGATAATGTGAAGTTTTCCTGGCTGTCAGTCATTCTGTGGGGGTGTCCTGCCCAGCCGCACAACGATAAATCAGGATCCTTTGCCGTGGTTGATTCCCTCTGTCAGAGGATTTAAAACACATGTCCTGCCGGTGCAGTAGTATAGACTTGGGCTGAAAGATGTCTTTAGTGAAATTTATTCAAATCCTTTTTTTAGGCCCCAGGATTGCTAAAAGCAAGAAAATCCTGCTCTTAAATGACATCCTAAGATCTCAAATGCTGTCTGTCACAGTATTATCCTTAGTATATACAATTTATATGCTTATATTCCGTTCAGTGAGTCTTGCTAGTGTAGGTACTCACTAGCCACCATTAGTTGCACAAAGAATTCCTCAGATTTGTCGCTGTCTTTTTGCTCCTATACTCCTAACAGTGATAATGTTTCTTTATATTCACTGACAAATATTTGAGATTTTAGAGCACGAGGAATTGGTTCTTCTTCATGTTCATAACCTTCCAGGTGACCATGAAGTGCTGCAGAGTAGCAGCAGTGAAATCCTGAGTGGCCAGAGACTTGTTAGAATGAAGAAGAGTCACTAATAGGGCACTTGGTGAGAATGGTCCTTTCTTTTCCTTAAATGTTATGAGATCCAGACACACCTCTTTCAGGTACAATGTCAAGAAATAGAGGATTTTTTGAAAGGAGTATACTATTATTTTTAAGATCCGCTGACAGCTATTTCTGTTATGTTTTAATGTAAAAACTTTTTTAAATCACAAGCATTAAACGCAAGTAAAAAATTACCGTACATGTCCTGTGTGTGAAATGCGCTCAAGTTCTAACTGTACGCTGGGGTGAAATAAAAACCTCATAATGTTTATCCGTTGGCGACCTTTAGCTATCGATATAATGATTATGGCTGTAAATCACTAGATGTTGTGTAAGTTTGTATTTTACCCGTATATAGCAAAGTTATGTACTAATACAAAATCATTGGAACTAATTCCTAATTTCCTTCACTCAAAAGCCATAATTATAAAGGTCCCGTCAAATTTTCCATCTTGTGTAACACAAATTTTAAAATATCTCTGTAATTAGTGTTTTCCAAATAGAGAAAATCAGAAGGAGATGTTAAAACATTTGCTAGGCTTTAATTTAAAAAAATTAAGCTGTTACCTTGTGTTTTTAAAAAATCTTGTATGGCTTTTAGGGTTTTCTTTAATTTGTAATTTTAATGTGTATCCCAATGTCAGGGCCTTAAGGGCAATAACAACCCATACTGACCCTGACCAGCCTCCCCTGGAGCCTGCCCCAATCCTGGATCACGGTGCCAGGATTCCCGTGTCAGCTCAGCTCAGGACCATCGGTCGCTGCCCCAGCAATGCCATAGGAGTGCAGATCTCCAGCTCCACCACAGCCCTGTCCTGCCTGGCCATGGGCCCTGCTGAGCTGAGCCTGGCCTGTGGACTGCCATCCTGGTCTGGTTTTGGCCCATCCTCATCACTGTGACCCTTCCTGATGATAGAGAAATGAGGTGTTGGATGGTTGAGCTAAACCCAAACTAGTGGATTTGGGAATGTTTCAGAGTCCCTGGTCCAGTTAAGTGTTCACCCTACTGACCACCACTTGGACCTACCCACTGTCACAGGAGCTGCGGGTTTCTGCTGGAAGGAAACACAAGTGTTAAATAGACTTCAAGAGTAATTTGGTGACGAGGACAGTGTACCAACTATGACATGCTAGGTGCAACCATAAAGTCTTTGGTAAAGTCTGAAATAGATGTCTTCAAAATCAGGAGACATCTGCTCCAGTCATCAGAGCATTCCTTTTGCTATTTTGTTAACATTATGCTCCATCTCTTCAGACCAAAAATTAAATGCTTGGCTGGATTGTTTCAATGCCACCGAATGGTATAAAACCAAAAAACCACAGTATAGAATCCTGTCTTGTCCCACCTCACTATTTCCAAGTTGTCCTAAACTCTCATTCTGTGTTCCTTTTCTGTCCCAATGGAAAAGACATGACACCTTCATGCTCAGAAATTACCCACCTACCTCTCAGGGGTGAGCATCTCTGAGACAAGCTGTGCAGCTTTTCAGGTTTGACAGTCTCAACAAATTCCCAGTCAGGGATGCTGCGGGATGGTGAACTTTGTATTCTTATCTTTGCATTTAAATTTGCAGTCACACTGAGTGAACTTCTCTCTTGCTCTCTTACTCAGCATCTACATACTGTGAATTATGTTTAAATATCAGTGTTATTTAATATAGCCTGAAAAGAAAAGGATAAATGATAGCCTGTTATTGCTTTACACCCAGAGATGTTTCTCAGAGCTCAGGACTATTCTTTTAGCCGTGCCACAAGAATCACACAGGCACGACTAGTTTTTATAAGTCCCTTAGGCAGTGTTGAAATGATAAACATGATGGGAATGGAGTCTCACCATGTGGATCTAATAGCACCAAGGAGAGTAACTGGAATTGGTGCTGACACAGCATTCGGCTTCTGTTAAAGGCTTAACATGCTACACAAATCCCCTTGGCTGCTTGATTTTAGGCTTTTAGATCATTAGGAGAGGCTGTGGGGAGGAACTGTCCCAAAATACATGCTAGTGAGGCATTGCTGGTGCCATGAAATATATATATGGCGTATATACGTATACATATGGAGTATATGTATATAATATGGAGGTGCTTCGTTCAGTTCTGGACAGGGATATGGGCAAGGAACACGGGGAAAATTTGCAATAAGGTCTCCCCCGAGCCTTCTCTTCTCCAGGCTGAAGAACACCAACTCTCTCAGCCTGGCCTCACACCAGAGGGCTTCCAGCTTCCTGGAACAGTCATACATCAGAACTTCTCGTTCTTATTCACTGTATTTATTCACTATATTTAAAAATCCGGTTATAAAGAAACACTTCGTTACAAGTGAAAGGTATTTTAAGTATTCTACTTTAAAAATCTAAAATAGTTTTCAGAAAATGTAGATTAAGAAAATTATTGAAGTTATTCTAAACGTTATCTTCAAACAGATCACTTCTCCTTGCAGAGAACTGATTGTTCAGTCCCCACTGAACAACTTTGAATAGATTTTCTTTCTTGTTTGGATGCACATTACATGAGCAATAGCTTATTTTCTTCATTGAAATTCGTTTACCTACTAGGAACTCTTAATTCATTTGATAGACACTCAGAAAAATTAGTCACTCAAACATTGAAATTACTGGGAAGGCAATTTGTACACTCACAGACATAGGGCTTCAGAAAGTTTGCCAGTAACTTTAGTGAGTTCAGATTTAGTGCTAGCATTCCATACTCTTCTGTTTTCCTAAACGAGGATTTCTTGATTTCAGCCTCTTCCTGGTGGAAAATTTTTCTTATTTCTGACATTTCTCATTACTTTCAGTTTCTTTGTTTAGTTGCTATTTTATCTTTGCTATCAATTTTTGTTACTTGAGTTGCTTGAGCATTCAAATAATAAGCCTCCCACTGTTTTTTCTTTAATGACTTACATAATTCATGTTTTTAAGCAATGTCAGCCATGTCTCAGTTGACTATAAAAGTGAGCTCTTACTCCTGCCTAGTCCTTTTACTTGATATTATAAAACCTAAATTCAGTATAGCCCTAAACCAGGAGATCAGATTTTGGCACTATAATAAATCAGTCCCCTTGCCAGCCGTACAGAAAAGTCCTGTCAGGTTGAATTATAAGTAAATTGAAGGTCAGCTGGGTTTATTACTTAGTATTTGTAGTATCGTGTGTGCTGCTTAATGATACCTTAGCCTCCAACTTTCCCCAGGCTTCAGTACATCCCACTTTCAGTGTTTCCTGCAAGCCACCAAATATACTTAGGGACTGGTAATTAAATCCTGTTTCTGTATTACTGAAAATATTTTATATAACAAAAAGATATGATGATTCAGAGAGTAAGTGCAGCATTCTGTATCTAATTTAAATGCTCTAAGATGTAGAGAAGAGAAAATCAATAGCTGTGTATGTGAGAAGTGCCCATCACATATGTAATTCTCTTATTATACATGCACAGGGACCGCATTTGTATGCGCAACTGTAGCTATTTTTCAAAAAAGGTGTGCAGATTTATTTATATATAACGATACAAAAAAATCCTGAAAACAGTGCTTCTGGTGAATGATAGAAGTAGTTTTTAATCATTATTGGAAGTATCTCCACCAGGACAAATAATCCAATTAAAAAGACCAGTAACAAAATAGGTATAACATCTGAGTATTAAAAAAATCACCATCCCTCTTACCCATGAAGATTTCCCTGAATCCTGGATGAGATCAGTGTTTCTTGTGGTAAAAACCATCTAAGAAGCTAAATTGGCTGATTGTGAATTTCCTGGAAATAGAGGAATCCACCGGGAGCAGGAAGAGACTACAGCTCCCAGCAGAGGATGTATCCGCTCATATCTCTTGTGAACCAGAATGTAAAGGCTACATTTTGGGTACGGGCAAAGGAGAGAACTTCAGACCAAAATCTCTTCTGTCACAGTATTGAAAGCATCTAGAATGCTGTAGCTTTCACCTGAGACCGGCTGTATTTCAGAATCAGCCTTCTCTGTAATGGTTGGAGCATATTTATTAGGCACCTTATCTCTTCTGAGAATTGAATTGGGCCTGTTTAAAATCTTATTTCTGTGTAATCGCTGTCATTTTTTATTAATCTTCATTGCAAAGACAGAGTAGGACAGGCAAATCAGCCCCGCTGGTGACAGCCTGCATTAAATAAAAAGATTTTATCTAGTAGCCAGCCTTTGGCTGTATCTGTCGTTTAGGACCACATTTTCATTTAAATGCTGCTGAACAATTCTGGATGACCTCTAAAACAGTGGCGTCATAGCTGCTGGAGGTTAAAATCCCATACACAACTGCTGCTTCTTTCTATGCTGCCCTAATTTGAATCTCTTCTTGTCCAGCCCAACTTTTACCTCTCCCCTCTGAGAGCTTTAGGAATCAGACCATACCGATAGAAAGAGCCAAAGGTCAGTGAAAAAAAGAATGAGAAAAATTTCCTGGAAAACACTTCTCCTGTCATCATCTACTGCAGTAACACAGTTGTGCTCTGGGGAACTCAGCAGTGCTCCTGCCTCCAGGGCTTTCATCTTAGGAGAACTGTAAGAACCAGAATTGATCCATCTGGGGTTTGTTGGTTTGGGGTTGTTTTTTTTTTTTGCCTCTATACCCCAACACTACAGGGTTTTTCTCTTCCGTCTTTCTAAGACTACTCTCTTGATCAAGTCTCAGTCAGTATTATCCACCAGTGGCTAACTCTTAGATGATGCTCCTCTAAAAATGCTATGGTGTCACGGTAATGGAATAGTTAAGTCCCTAGCTTCTCCCAGCTCAAGCTGCTTCATCGCACCTCAAATGATTCAGAATTGCAGATGTAGAGGGACAGCCATCATCTTTTAAAGATTCCCTCTTTTGAGTCCAATATTGCCTACATTTTCTGGTTCAAAATTTCAATTTAAATTTCCAATGCCATTCAAACATATCCTCTGGAAATTTGTATCAGTTTTGTTCCAAAATTGTTCTAAAGTTTTTGTTCTTATAGAACAAAAAGCCATTTTGTTCTGAAATTCTAGACATCTCACGGTAGCTACGCTTTGGGAAAGCTCTTGAGTTCCTTCAACTTTTCAAGTGTCTTTAAGCTGACAAACTTATACTAGAAATCTGGTGTCGCGATCCGCCCCCTAGATGTCCCAGGTCCGCCCACCAAGGGATGCGGTCCACCCACTGGGGTCCCAGACCACTCCCCCCAATGGAATCTGAGGCGCGACTCCTCCCTCCAACGTCCCCATCGGTTACAGGAACCAGGAAACACCCCCTTAAGAAAATATATATATTTATTTATCCAAGGCAGCTCTTCTATGAAGCACCCTTATATACATGCATGTATCTGGTATCTTAATCCTACATATCACAATCCTGTATCATAGTCAGTAAAGAATGTGTCTTATCAAGCCTAATAAACCCCAAAATCCTTTAACAATCCACAAATCACAAAACCTCTACCCAAGAGCAGGGAAAGGAATGCCATGAGGTCACAAGGTAGAAACAAGGGTCTTGTTAAAAAGCAAGAAACCCCCCTGTTGCTGTGTGAATATGTGTGTGAGTGAAGCGGAGGTAAGTAAAAGATGTAAAATCTCTATGCCCCCTCTTCTTTCTTCCCCCCTCTTCTCTTGCTGTGTCTTTAAGACAGTTCACAGAAGCTCGTTAAGGAGTAGAAACTCCCAGGTCAGGCAGCAGACAGCCGCGGCTGTTCTCTTGCGTAGTGAAAAGACTTCAATTGGAATAAAGCCAGAGCTCAAACATCTCTCTCTCCAGTCCCCCCCTGCACACCCCACCCCTGTACAAGCCGTTTGCTGGCTGGGGGGGCGGGGAGGGAAGGAAAATATGACCAGAGAACTCACGGGGTCCCTGCGTGAGAGATATTAGCAAGTCTGTTCAAATTCTGAATATATATATCAGAAGGTAGAAGAGTTGCGGTTCAATTCTGGCCTTCAGCCAACTCCGCAACGGGAGGGCAGAGGAGCCGTAGTCCTTGCTCTTCTGGTGGCGATGCCGAGAGAGAGAGTGAGGTGTGGCTTCTCTCCCCTTGTATAGACTTCTTATCTTGTTTTCTAGAAGAATCCAGTCTTTTTGACAATCCCAGGATCCTCGAGGGGGGCAAAGGTCTATGCAAAGGCTCATGGGAGCCGCAAAGCATTACTGGGAAAGGAGTTCACTGCCTCAGTGAGGCATAAATCTCCGTTCACCACACATGTCATAAACTAGGAATTTTTCTTCATCATTATTATTCTTTAGACAGCACAAAATACTAATTTTTATTTTTATAATAGAATTTTTTTTGCTGGACCTACAGCTACTGATTTTTACCCTGATAGATAGACTGTTTTAAAAAAACATTTAATCTTCTTTTCAAGTTAAGGCCACCTGTTCTTTAATTGTACCTTCTAAATTTAGGAAGCTATGTCAAGCTCTGTGGGAAAACCGTCAAAAATTATGGAACTATTTTTTTAAAATATGTTGAAGAATTCTCAATTAGCCAAAGCTTTTAAACTAATTTTATAATTAGACTTAGGATCACTGCTACTGAGAAGCCAAATTCACAGGACCCTTGGGCATCCTTACACATGCTGATATAAACTCTGCAGGAGTTCTGCTGCAACAGCACAGCACATTTCAAGTTTTCTCAAGCTCCACAGACTTAAATGAGAAGAATTTTTGTAAGCCCAAGACAAAAAACCTTCACTCTAAGATAAGATGTGTTTTCAATATTAGATTAAATTTCCAAATGCAAGCTCTTACATCACACAAAACCACTCTTCCCTCACATTGGTGTTTCCACATTGTTCAGATAAACACTGGTTCAGAAAATGAAAGAAGAAACGAGTCTTTAATTTCTCCTATATATCAACATGGAAAGTCTTTTGCAGTCTGATCTGAAACTGTTGACTTCTCTCTTCCATAACATCTTTTCCTTCTCTTGGAGAAAAGACAAGGACAGAAATAAAATGAGGTGCAGTATGTCAGTAGGAGAGTACAGGGGAGGCATTCAACTCATCAGGGATAAACCATCAATTTTTTTCAGTAAAGCTCATAGAGCTCTGACAACATACATACACTGAAGGACTTCTCTGTGTTGAGTAAAA
>JAVSBS010027236.1:7904-21457 GCA_033124195.1 Coracias cyanogaster | reverse complement strand
CGGCTCTGCGGACACCGGCAGCCGGCGGGGCGCGCCGCCGGCCCCCCGCGGGCGAGAGGCCGTAAACAGCGGCGGGGAGGCGGGGGGGGACCCGGCGGCCGGCGGCTCCCCCTCCTGCCCGGGGCGAAGCGGGGACGAGGCCGTGCGGGCCCGGGGAGCCCCGCCAGCAGCCGGGCCCCGGCGCTCCCGGCTGGCCTGCCGACACCGCTCGGACTCCGCACCGGCGAGGAGCGCTTGCTTCGGAAGATTTTCCCCTCTCGGCACGCGTTGCTTTCCCCCTTTTTTTTTTCCTCGGGGCTAAGGGAGCATCGAGGGGAACGGCTTGTTTTGTACTTTGGTTGGTTCTTGAACATCCCCCACGCCCCACTTCCGTGGTCTGGATATTCTGGGTGACTGCAAAGAAGAGTTTTGGAGTTGTTTCGGGTTGTTTTGTTGTTTTTTTTTTCCCCCCCTGCCCTTGGACTGAGTTTGTCCTCTGTGCATGCCTCTTCTGGAGCAAGGCTGGATCCTGAACCTCGGTGCATGTGGGGGGCAAAGCCTCGTTCGTAGTCCTGCAGTAATAGTAAAATGTAAATTGGATAATACGACTTCTTGCCAAAGGCTCCAATGAGTGGCACACAGTCTACAATCACGGACAGGTCAGTATTAAACGAGATTTCTTTATTTTCGTTTCCTTTTCTGAAGCCTAGGCTCTTCCCAGAGCTCATAGATTGCGCGTTCTGACTTCTGTGACAGCGGGACAGATGGGATCAGAAAAGCGGGATGGAATCAGAGTTTCTGGGAGTCAGTGCGTACCTGGGGCGGCTGACTGTCAAGGCAGCTTCCTTAACTTTGAAACTGGACTTATTTCAAGTCCAGCTGCTTTTAAGCCTGCTAGGCTGACTTTGTATGAGCCAGCGATTGTAATTCAGCTTCCAGGATGGGTTGGTGCTGGGAGGAACACCAGTAAGAACTGATTCTGTGAGAAGTTAGAGCAGGAAAAGTGACCAGAGTTTAGGGTACAGCACAAATCTGGTCTCAAAATCCCCATAGAGAATGTGCTTGCTTCTCCTTAGGTGAAGCATTGTACCCTTCCAAAGAGAGGTCACCTCAGGTAAGCCAGAGGCATGGCTGATGAGCAGGAATGTCTGCTGGTGT
The DNA here is from genome assembly GCA_033124195.1 of Coracias cyanogaster. NCBI lineage: Eukaryota > Metazoa > Chordata > Aves > Coraciiformes > Coraciidae > Coracias > Coracias cyanogaster. Next base: position 20,320 of record JAVSBS010027236.1, on the reverse strand, counting down.
CTACACGGCATTGGCAGGACTCTGTCCCTTGCCTGAGATACCTGCTGGGGCCTCTGGACTTCTCTGCAGGTGCTTCCATGTGTATTTCATTAGCGCTCGGGCTTCTCTGCTTGTCCTGGGATGCTTCAGAAGCAGTGGAAAAAATGTATTTTCTACTGGGAGAAAAAAATCAAGTAGGAAAGCTGGTGTGCTTTTGAGACAGAAGTATGGAATGCATGTCTTTTTTTTTTTTTAATGAGAGGAGAAGATACTTTTTGACATTTGTAAGCTAAAAAAACCGTCTCTCTTATGTATTTTACTATATCCTTCTTCATTGTGCAGATTGTGCATGCGGTTAAGGTGTGAAGGTGCGTGACCAACACGAGCAGCTCTGGCACAGGAGAGAAGCCAGGGCTGGGACGGAGGGATGATGCTTTTGGGTGCCTGAGATCACCTTTTCCACTCCAGGTGTGGGCAGGAAAGAATGAGCGTAGATCTCACTGACACTTTGGCCTTTTCGTGGCTCCACAGGTCTCACAGACGGCACACGGTGCCTGAGCGGTGCCAAAGGGCTCCAGCACAGCTCGGAGTCACATCCTGCCTGTGCTTGTGACCGTGCTCTTCATAACATCTTGGAAATGAATTGTGTAGCATGTTTGTCCTGGCAGAATAGGTGACAAAAAGCAAACTCCAAACTTCTTTCTCTTTTGCAGTGCGGGTGTGTGAGGTAGTGTTGAGTTGCAGGGTGTTTTTCTTCTGTACCAGACAAGATAGCAAAAGAAAAATAAAGGTGGCGTTTCAGTGGCTTTGTGAGAATTTTGTCGTGTACTTAAGAGTAGTATGTCTTCTGGCAGGTTGCAAGCTACCAAAAGGAACGACGGGACTTTCATACCACGAAGCGGTTGAATGATGCATGGGAGGAAAAAGCATGAGGACAGGGAGTTTAATTTGCTTGCTAGGAAAAGAAAATACTTTCCGTTATTGAATTAGAGCAGCCAGATTGAAGCTCAGTGGAGACAAAAATGTCTCATTTCCTTTTGCTTTCAGTCACATCATGTTTCTGTTTGGTGTTCCATGAAGGTTTTGGTTTAAAAGACTTTTAAGACCAGGTAAGGAGCTATCTCCACAACCCTGGCAGTCGGAGCTTTCTGGCAGCAGGGCTGTGGGATAGTTGGGGGAACGTGGGGAAGCGGGGCCTGGTCTTGCCACCGCTCTTCACCTCTGGCCTGAAGGAACCTGGCTTTGGGAGCGTGAAGGGAATTCAGTTGCCGTGGCCAACTTGTTTCCTGGCTGAACCTTCCAGCAGAATGCCGAGCGTGGCGGTGGTGCATGTGCTCGTCGTGTGGAGGTCTCCTTGCTAGCGTCTGGAGCAAGGCCGCTCTTTTTTATCTACAGTGTCGTGCAGGATCTGGAGGGGGCTGGGTTTTGGTCACTGGTGTCCTAGCAGTATGTTGGTGAGAAGCTTGCTTTCCCATTAGGCCCAAGAAGCCTCTGTATTGCCTCTTTAAATCCGGCTCTTAAGCTTGGAATGTAAAGCAGGTGCAATACAAATAAACTTGATGCTTCTAGTGTCATTAGATCTACATGATGTAAATCATATGACATGCTCAATTCTCTCTGTATTTATCAGTGACCTTCCTTGGTGAGGTCGAGTTAGGAACTGCCTTAAAAGAGAAAAACCCAGATTGCGTCTGTGCCAAATGGTATTATGAATATAATAGGGTGGCATGGGCCTGCATTTTTCTCCATATTAGCTTTACATATTTGCATTTTACACATGTATTGCTGCTTAAATCCCTGTTACAGACAGCAAATAGTTCCTTTGGTATCCCTTCAGTTTAAGGTGGCAATCATACTATGTGTTTTGATAGCTGGTTAACATTTCCCGTGCCCAGGTTGTACTTGTCCCATCCTTTTATGTGTTTGATGTCCTTCACATTCTGCTGATGATGCCATGTATGGCGTTAAAGTATCTCTAAATTAGAAGGAATGTATGAATGGCCGTTTCTAGTACTGCTCTGTAGCCAGTGTGATAAATGATGTTTTCATTAAGCCTCCCTCTTTTTTTTTTTTTTTCTCATAGTGTTTTCTTCTTTTTCCCAAGAAAGTTCAATGGATTTTAGTGTCTGGGAGTCTGCTGAAATACGGTCACGCCAGTTCATAGCTCGTGGGTCTGTGATGATTTTCTCTGTGGACCAAACCTTAACACAGTTAATTTTGATGATGGTTATGCTTCATCCCTGAGTTGAATTCTGTCATCCAGCTGGCTCACAAAGCAGTATGGTTTTCCCGTGTCTTTTTCCTCCAGTGTCTTAAAAGTGGAGGGAAGGGAGTGCCTGGGGGAATGGGGAAATACCAGGTATGAAACAAAAAGACATAACGATATTAAGACTTCTGAGAGTGTAATGACTTTACAGCAGAGTCACTGAAGAAGCATCTGATGGTTGCTATTCCTGGTCAGCAACTCAGCATTTGGAGAAAAATGTAGAGGGTGCTAGCAGAAAAAGTATTATCTTGTAACGTAGTACTTGAGGTTTGGAAATTCATACGCAAAAAGTGGTACAGGATAGACATGGTGCCCTGCATGGCTTCTGGTGGCACAAGAGAGCCAGAACTTTAGGCAGTGACATTGACTTCCCCTTCCTTCTTTCAGGATGTTCTTGTATTTTGTCAGCTGCTTCTTTTCATAATCCTGTTGCCTGGTGGACCGTATCAAACAATTCATCTTCAGCCTTATTGCTCTGCCAGTTTGTGTTTGTAAACATTTACGCCCTCTTAATCTAATCCTCTCTTAGCTATGCTGTATTTGTTTAGAGGCCTCCTAAGGTGGCATTTATCTTGCTTAACTTAATAAGTCTTTGAGGTAGACATCTTTATCTGAGCTGTTTGTCAAGATTGCCTTTAGAGTTAGTGGAAGAAAATAGGCACATCTAGGAGACCATTTCTAATCCCAAAGTAGGTATCGAAAATTGATCAGGTGAATGGCAAAGTACCTGTTTGTCTTCATCCAGCTCTGGATTTAGGTGAGATTCGCCACACCTTCTGACCTGAAAATGTGTATTTTTGTTCTTCCTCGAATTGCTGTCCAGTTGCCGGTGGTAGGTTGGGTTTTTGTTGCTGGATGCTGTCTTGGGCTGTCAGTGTGAGGGTTTGGAAGGGGGAGATGGGACTACAGGGACCATCGAAGGCCAGCTGTGGGACCTCACTCCAAGTTAGAGGAGCTGTTTTCCTGTTACTGCTGTGAGATCGCATCCGTGTGCCCGCGTTCGCTCGCTCCAGAGCTCTTCTGGCGCAGACACACTGGGGCAGGCCGGCTGGCTTTGGGCCTTGCTCTGTCCTGCCGTTTGTAGCAGGCGACACATGGCTGAGCGAGATAAGGGTTTTATTCTTTGCAAGGACATACTGGGGCTGGGATGAAATTCAGCCATTTGCAGGCTCTGGTTGGCCACTAAAGGATGATCAGAACTCTGCTGTATCCTGTTATGACACTAAAGAAACACTTGTATGCGATTAATTTTTTTTTTTTTTCTTTTTTGTCTCGTAGTTAACTGTATTTTTCTTCCTGTAACCATTCCAAACATGCTGCAGAGTTGAGCAATTGCACGGCTACAGAGCTTGCCTTATATTTCTTTGTGTTTATTAAAGCACAATAAAAGAGCAGAGGCTCTTGCTGCTGTCGCAGTGTCTTGTTGAGGAACTGATAACTCTTCCTATGCAGTTGCTTGCAAATGAGTTTTATTTATAACACTGCTGTAGTTTCTGTTGCTATGATTGGAAAATAGGAGAGGTAGAATTTACACATAATTACCCTTGAGAGGTTTTAATTGCTGATTTGCTCCTGACTTGGTACTAAAATAGACCCTAATTGTTTCTTATCTGCTTAGATGCACTTTCCCTGTCTTTGGCTATTTTAAGTCCATGTAGTAACTGGGACTTCTTTAAGTGTATGGTGAGAAAACAAGTTTTAATTTTTTTCCAGCAGTGTAAGAACTTCATAGGAAGTCATGCCTTAGTGTCATTGAGTAGCTAGATGTGACTATTATGCATTTATTTAATTAGTAGAGTTTGTAATAATAATATGTATGGGAAGTGAGATGCAGCACTACTTCTATGGACTAAAAAAAATGTAACAGTCATTGAGACGAGTCTTCTTGTACTTCCCATCGTTTTGCCTTCAGTCTGCACATAGTAATTGATGTAGTCTGTGCATAAATTCAGTTTTTATTTTGCTTTTATTGAAGCTGTCCGAAGAGAGTACTGTCTGATGTAGCATTTGCTTCCCAGCCAATAGTAAACCAGTTCGTGCTGCATAGTTTATTAGGGTTTTTACTAGAGACAGAAGTTGAGGTGAGCTTGATTTTCTAGTTTTGAATAGAGCTGTGGGCGTCATGATTATTTGGGTGGAGGCAAGAATGATATTTCATCTGTTAGCCCGATTGTATAATTCTCCCTGTGCATGTAACTCTTATGATGGCATTTCTTAGTGCTGTGAATGGATAGACGAGGAACAGTACTGTGAGGCAGGCCACTTCAATTTTAGACTTCTAAAAATCGGGTTCAGATCCACGGGCATCGGGGTGCGATGCATTTGGCAGCAAAAAAATACTCGGCAGAGCTAGTTATGGAAGGCCTAGAAGGTAAGAGGGATTGCATAAAAAGCCTGGAGAAATAAATGGCTGGTGATAATCTGAGCTCTTCAGATACCATTCCTGTCCAAGTGATATCCATAGGGACTTTCTTCCTGCAGACAGTTGTTTGCCCGCTGGAGTGCTTTAAGATCACTGTTCTGTTCTGTTCATGCCTGTTGCGGTCCTATTTAGAGATGCCTGAGAAGAAACGTGCTTCTTACCCTTGGAGCAGAAGTTGCTGAGGTCACTTGTGAGCTTTGTGGATGTTCATTTATGATCTTCTCAGACCAGCCTTTGTAAAACTGACTTCTGTGTTGATCAGCGTGACCCACAGAGGAGAAGAGCTTCTTGGTCCTTAAGGATGACGGCACTGACTGCAGTTTTCCTACTGGAAATCAAAGTAGTCTTCTGTTTACCCTCAGAACTATTGTGTATCGTAATGTAAAAGTAGTGATTTAGGCATGGAAGGTTGTTTGGCAGTCCATCTGAAGGCAGTGTAAAGCATTCGTGTATTTGCCTGGGGAAAGTGATGCAGACACCTGTACCAGTTATTTTACATATTTCATGACTATATAGCAAGATCTTTTGATTATTTCAAGAAGTGGGGTCTCCCAGTGAGTTTGTGCCTTAAGCATTTTGTGTGATTCCTGTTCAGTGAGTAGCTCCAGTGCCTGCTTCCATTTCCCTGCTCTCCCAAGAAGCTTTGGAATAGAATCAACAGGATTTTGGGCATTAACTGTTTGTTTTCCATTTTTGCCTTGGTATTCCAGGTAGCCTCATTTGCCTCTCCTGGTTACAACCCTCAGCCTCCACCCTGGCCAGCCCAGTGCTATAGCTTGTAGTTAGGCAAAGCGTCTCAAAGAGGAGCAGTGTTTACCTTGGGCTGGAGGCTGAATTCGCCACTTAAACCCCTCGGTGGTCCTTCTGGGTCACCAAGGAAGTGTGTTGGCTGTGCTGCTTGAAAGATAAGCTTAGGCTTTTGCTTTCGAGGCTTTGTCCTCTGGATTTCTCATTGAATACCTCTTCCTTCCCTCTGAAAATTACCAGTAGGAGACTTATTAATGAATCCCATTTGTATTATCCTTGCGTTTCTGGTCTAGGTGATCTGAGATGCTAATAAAAATGTTTCTTGTAGCATTCCTAAGGCTCTGCAAATATTCCTCTGCCTAAGCACTCTCCCTTCTTTCACTCTAGTCCTGATATTTTATCTACTTTGAGATAACTAGATCTTTTCTTGTGTAAGAGGTGCCAATAGCACTAAGAAAATAGATTTGAATGCATGCTTTCTGGTAGATGATGCTATGTTCTGTTCTGTGGCCCTGTTCTGGATAATTATTAGATTTAAAAAACAGAAGTGTTGCTTCATGTCTTGGCTTGGTTAAACTAAGGGTCAGGAGCCTGTAGATAACGTCTTAACATAAGAAAGGGCTCAAAACAAGGACAGGGGAAGCAGTAGCAAAGTATTTAGTAAAATGAAAAGGGATGTGAAACATGGCAGTGTTTGATTAAGAAGGTACAAGGGATAAAATACAAGGCAGGATACATACAAAATGGGAACAGCACACTTAGAAAAAGGCAGGAAGAGACAAGGTTTACTCATTTTTCTTTTAAAAGAAAACATTTAAAAATAAATATATTAAAAATGACAGGAAAAAACAGTGTCCTTACGTTTAAAATGTAAGCATAAGTATAAATAGTAAAACCCAAACAAGCAGTGTTCAGACTGACATCCACAAATCGTCTACTAAACATCACTTAACGCTTTGTTATTCCTCTGCATCCTTTCTTTGAGTATTTTCAGTATTGTCTCTGGCTGGCTTCTCAGACCAGTGGGCAGGAGCCCTTTCTTGCATAGTCACACCATTTAGCAAAGTCTGCTGGTAAATAAGAGGTGTTGCTGTTTACATTTGTTGGCAAACCCTTAAACTTTATCTATGTGTCTATTTTAAACTTTGTTTTGACAACACTGCAACTGCTGGGCTCTGTGATGTCAGTTAGTGAGGTACTTTTTGAAATTGCTCTGGCACTGGAAAAGCAAATGAATGGTGTCCTTCCTGAGGCTGACTACCTGAGCTGGAAGAGATCCCAAGGCATAGTACGTGAGTTCTTGCACTTGAAATAATTTGATTGCCATCCATCTAGATCATTGGCATAGTAATGACTCTGATACTGTCAAGTGTCCTGCTGAAGGTAGGCTGGGTGCTAACAGTGTGTGCTTCCTGGGCCTCGCATTTAAGGGTTCAGAAAAACGAAACCTTTAGTGATCAGGGCACAAAGCTAGGTAGGAGGTGGACTGAGCTCTGTGAAGTGAGCAACGGGCCTCCTTTGGTGGTTACAAAGAAGGTGCGGTGTTGATGCTGGAAGCCTAGGAAGGCATCATCAGGTTATGGAAGTTCTTGGTCGCCCTCAGTTGGCACAAGAAATACATCGTGTTTGCAAGGGCGAGACTCAAACTGTTTTGTATTTGCTCCTGAGCTCTTGTAATATGTATTGAAAGTCTTCAGAGATATTGGCAAAAATCTTAATTTTGTCCCAAGTGTTGTTACTCGAAACCAAGCCGCACAACTATTCTTGTTTGTGAGAAGCTGATCTTGAATTTATTTGCAGTCTGTGGATCCTGGTTTGTGGTATCACAGGCCATCGTTTTATCAGGAGCTTGGGTGACTTCCCAGGATAAACCAGTAACCTAAGAAGACTTCAGTGTTTTTTGAAGTCCTGAGTGAGCTGTAGTGATGGAATGGGGTTGGAAGGCTTAGGTGGGACCTGAATCGACCTAGGGAAGCATTTCCCAGTCTGGAGGAAAAGACCCATCTATTTAATAAAGCACTAGGCTGATCTGAGACAGGTACAGGATTCTGAGTCCACCACTCCCATAAACATACAAGCTTCAACCTGCAGCCTTACCTAAAAGTATCTGGTGGCTGCTTGAAAGTCTTTTTACGCTGTTATGATAGTGGCTGTTAGTGTAGCTTATTGGCAGCGCATCAGACAAGGCGTCTCCTCTCAGCGCTCCTGTGGCACAGAGGCACCGTTCCATGCTCCTGTTGTGCCCAGATGCAGAAGGATATTCTGATGAGCAGGGACGGAGATCAAAGCTGCCAGACAAGTGTTGGAAAAAAAAAAAAAAGGGAAGAGAATTGCAGGAGGGAAGCTATAATGAGCGAGGAGAAAAAGGAAATAGGAAAAAGCTGCAGTGTAAGACATGAGAAAGACAATAGGAAATGAGTGAGAGGGAGAGAAATGGGAGAGGTGGTGGCAGCTGCCAGATAGGAGAGAGGTTTCCTGTCTGCCAGCGCCTTCTGAAGGGCCGTGTCAGCCATAGAGGACTCAGACCTGCTGGCTAAGGCAAAAACCCTTGACAAGCCAGGGGCTACAACTATGCTCCATTTTCTGTGCTGGACTGAAGATGGGTGTTTGGCATCTGCAGGTACGTGTCTGTTTTTGGGGGAGGCTTTGTGGATGCTGTTCAGGACCAGAAAACTTGTTCGGCTGTTGTAGTGCCTTCTAAAATTTTGCTCTGGTTTGGATGACAGCAAGTCCCGTGTGACAGTACTTGAGCCATGATGATGATAATTCCTGTTCTTTTGTTAAGTGGCTTTCAAAGTTGGTGCTTGCAGGTGAGAAAACAATGTGGTTTTCCGATCTGTGTCGATAGGATATTTTTTCCACCTTGTGATAAACTAAATTACCATGGGATCTCCTGAATTAAGCAGTGACTTTGGCCAAAAGTAAGCTATTCTTCTCATATTGTTTCTGGTTTCAAAAGAGTGATTTTCCCCGCTGATGCAGACTGCTGTACAGCCTCCTCACCTGACTCAGGTGGGCAGCGTCGTAACAACTTTGAAAAATATACAGGGGGAACTATTCAGGGGGAACTCTGAATAGAAGAAGATGAGCTTCTGTGATACGAAGTCCCTAAATGTAAGGGTAGGTTTATCAGAAATAACTTCTGTGTCAAGGATAACAGCTCTTAGCTTAGATCTCATAATGATGAACTGCAGCTCTGAAGCTGGCAATTTGTTCTTGCTGTCTGTTGAGAGACACAAAATGATAGGTTGTGCGTAGTCCTTGTGGTTTCAGCAGCGGAAGTGGTTCGTGTGGGTGCAGATCTGATCTTAGCAAACCAACAAGCTCAATCATTTTGGCTGGTGAAGGTGGTATGGGGATACTGCAGGGAGAGCCGTTTGCAATTGTTGTGGGATTTTCTTTGTTGTAAGGATGCGTCAAAGTCTGTAGGGCATTGGTAAAATGAATACCTTTGTTGTAGGCTTCTTCTCTATCCTTGAGTTATAATAGAACCTTCCGCAGCAAAAGAAAATACCTTGTATTTTGGGTACGTGATCTAAAAGAACTTTGTGTCTGGTTTGGTTGCTTCAGTGGTGGGTACTTTGGTGTATGAGTTTGGTAAGACTTACTCAATGGTTGGGAAGTACCATGTTGCCAAGCACTGCAGCCCTTTAAGAAGTATTGAAAGCCCCAAATCGTACACTCAGACATGTCAGGCAAGCTCACTTTTCTGTTCTTCCAGCGTGGAAAGATGTAGGAATGTTGGTGATAGCTCTAAAAGCTAGAGCGTTGTTTACTTTGGATGTTAACCAGTGCAGCTTCAGCTGTATGTATTGCATAGCAAACCTTGACCTCCTCTCCCTTTTCCTTTTAGTAGACGTATTATCAGGTCTTGCACTCATCAGCAAGACATTAACTGTGTTTTTTGGTGCCTGCACCTGCTCCTCCATGCCTTTGACTCCCCCTCCATAGATAGGGTATCTGGCTGCGCTCTGGCCCTGGTCATCCAGCCGCACCATCCCTGGTTTAGGCCAAAAAACCTCTTATTTCCTGGTAGTGCCAAAGGTGCTTGTCCGGTTGTGAGATCCAGCAGTGCTGCCTGGTGGGTGCCAGGCAGAGGGGAAGAGTCGCTGGGTGCTGATCACGGCTTGTCCTGACAGTTCGCGTCAGCCTTCCTGGAGAAGGCTTTTTCTCTCAGCAGAGCTCCAGGGTCACGTATAAAGCAGAAGCAGAAAATTCAAATTAGCTGGAAGGAGGAGAGGAAATAGCTTTGCAACAGGTTTGAGTTTTGGGCAGCCTGCAAATCTAAATGCTCTTGCCAGAATTGAGCCAGATGGAGAGAACCTGCCCCTTTCCCCTCTCCCTTTAAAAAATAAATAAATAAATAAATAAATAAATATATAAAATCATGTCTCTGCAGCTATTGGGAGGCAGCTTCACTGAGCCTGCTTACTTAGTGCAATGACAAGAACATCACAGTAACTTGGAGTGTGCTGAAAATCTTGCTCCATCTGTTGTTGTTATAGGAAGAAAATGGCTCCTTCAGATGTATAGCATGCTGCTTGGAATATTGATGGGGTTTGATCAGTTATTGGATCAGCAGATGTCTTCAGAAACTTGCTAATGTTTACTCCACCAAAAATAAGTTGGTTCCTGTGCTTTTATTGAGAAGTGAGAATACATTTTTCCCCCAATGAAGTGTTTATTTAGAATGTACTTAAGGATTTTTTGATTTTTCTTGGGTTTTTTTTTTTTTTAATGTCTTTTAGATCAAAACTGCAATTTACTCCAAAAGAGCATTTCAACAGCTAGGTAGGGATGAAAAAAATAACAAAGAACATACAAATAGAGGTGAGGGTTTCGGTTTTTTTCTTTGCTTGCTTGAAAAAAAAAAAAAAGATTTGTAATAGTGAGGACAGGCACAAAGGGACTCTGGACACTTCAAACAAGGACTGTTCTGTTCAGGGACTTTTGTTTATTTAAATCCCCATGTGAAATCTCTTCATCTTCTTCCCAAAGTTGTATTTGGATCGGTTTGCTATGGTAGTAAATTTGAAATACAGTGATTAGCTGTATGGCAGTGAGAAGCCTACTCAAATAGCTGGGACTCAAAAATGGAAAGCTTGTTTCCTGTGGGCTTTTAAGAAATACATTCTCGGCTGTGCTGAAGCTAGTAACGTTCCTGAAGGTGAGAGTCGGTGAGCGCTGCATCCTCCCTTTGGCTCTGTTACCTCTCCAGCTGGGCGCACGCTGGGCATGGATGTCAGGCTGCGTGAATCTGGCACAGCAATAACCCATCTCTGGGACAGCCCCGTGTCGGTGACAAATACTTTGGCTGTCACCGTGACCCCAGGATCTATTTCTCAGTAGTAGTCAGCCCAATTCAGCGGCATGATGATGTGCAGCAGGAAATGCCCAGCAGCAAATGAATTTTGTCTCCTAAGACTGCAAGCTGCCTGTGCTCTCCCCCTCCGCTCTCCTTCCCATCACGTGGAGATGTTTGCTTTAGATTAACGCACTTCTGTTGGCATCCTGGTGGTTTCCATGCTGCAGTGGGTCTGATTACATATATTCCATTTCAGAACCCCGGGCAGAAAATAGCTTGGGAGAAATTGCCTTTCTGCGGGTCATTCACAAATTGAAAGAGAGTTTTCTTTCCCTTACTGATTTTAACGCACCGAGTGTTGATGTTTTGCCGGTGCCCAGGGCTTAATTTTCATGTTTGCAAAATATGTGGTAACTCGAATCACCTCGGTTACTCCAACTCATCTGTTGGTGATGGTGATAGCACAACATTGTGCTTAATCCTGTGAGGATGTTTGACCGTGGACAACTGCTGGTGGGTAGCGAGTGTGTTGAGTTAATACAGGATAGCGGGAATTGGAGAAGGGAGGTCCGTGTGTTGGCATTTGGAGCACGCGTACAGCATTGAGGGAGTGGTGGGTTCTTGTGAGCATGGGTGACTCAGATCTAGCTGATAACAAGTATATTAAAGTTTCTGTAGGTAAGCTGCACGCATGCTCTGCTTAAATGGAAAAGATAATACTTCATTGCCTATGTTTGATGCTCAAATGTTAGCTGAAAAGCAGCTGCAATTGCTGTGTCGAAAATTTGATTTTTAGCACCGTTGCCCCTCCAGAGGCTGAAGCAGGAAGCGTCTTGTGAGGCTGCAGCAGTGCTCAGCTTGTGAGCAAATATTGAGAAGTTCAGATGAATTGGCCAGCAGGCCCCAGGGAATGCTGGCCTGCCTCTTTGAGGAAATGTACCTCCGAATTACACCGGTGGAACTAGCTTCGTGAACTCGCCTGCTTTGGAATTTCAAAGAGGCAGCCGTACTGTTGCAGTTAGAGCCGTAAAGCTTTCTGGCAAGGTCTAAAACCTTCTTTTTCTGCCTGCCTGTCTCTTGACCCCACCGATGGCTTTGCTGGTGAGCTTCAGGCGTGGTGATTGCTGTGAAGGGGGAGATGGAGAGCCCTGCGAAAGACTGCTGATTATGCATTGGCTTGAGGGCAAAGGAGAAATTGTCAATAGGACAGACTCAGAAATAAAATTCATTCTAGGGGAGATCACTCAAACTGGGATTTGGCTTGTAGACAATGTCTGGAAACACTGAGAGGTCTAAATATGGGTTGTATGTTCTTTGTTGCACCGAAGTGATGAGAGAGTGATTCTAGTGCATGAAAGAAATGGATTTCTGCATTTTCAGAGGCTCGGGCTATGAATACAGGTATTGCTACCTTACTTTAAAAAAAATTATTATTATTTCCCCCCTTACTTTTAGAATTTGGGAGTGTAAGTCTACAGTAATGATAAAGGTTAATGCTGACTTGCTTATGGGGTCAACATTTGGATGCAGTTCCTGTCCTTTAATTTTCTTTGTATGTATTGTAGTGTAAAGGTGGGTTGGGATGAAGTCTACTAGGAGTTGAGAACAACCTGCAAAAGCCTTTGGAAATAAGTCAAGCTCACCCTTCTCCCCCCGGATTCTCACTATATAGTGCACAGTTGGTTTTTTTAGGTCTG
>JAVSBS010027234.1:0-16523 GCA_033124195.1 Coracias cyanogaster | reverse complement strand
AATTTCCAATCTAAATCTTGCAGTTTGAACCCATCACCCCTTGTCCTGTCACTACAGTCCTTTGTGAAAAGTCCCTCCCCAGCTTTCTTGTAGAACTCCATCAGATACTGGAAGGCTGCAAGAAGGTCTTCCCAGAGCCTTTCCTTCTCCAGGCTGAACAAGCCCAACTCTCTCAGCCTGGCCTCACAGGGGAGGTGTTCCAGCCCACTGATGATCTTTGTAGCCCTCCTCTGCGGGGTCTTTTCTTTGGGGTTTCTGGGATGTTTGACAGCAGGCTGTTACTAGGTGAAAGAAAACAACTTACCATGGAGCTCAACCACAGCCAGCTGGGTCAGCTCTTTTCCCAGCTTTCCAGAGCCCCCAGCTCCAGGCTTCGGAGCAGCCCTGCTTCATTGAGAGAGTGGAGAAGAAAAGGCATTCCCTACATGGAAAGCTACAACTGAAGAACACCGGACAGCAGAGACAAGTGACCATCTCGGGGAGAGCCTAGTCTGGCTGGCCACGGGGCTCCTACACACAATTTGGTAAAACTCGGTAAGATCAAGGTGCAACTGGGAACAACTTCTAGTCTCACAGGTCCTAAAACAGAGCCCTGAACCATTAACAACTTAACACCTGAGTCCTTCTCAGGGCTTTATTCAACAGCTGCCTAAGGAAAAACTGGGGAAGCCTTATGAAGAACAAGTATAAAGCAATTCAAGACAGCAGCATCGAGTGAACTTCAGTCTAGCATTTCTGAACTACACAGAAGACTCTCACAGGATCTTCAATACTCTTTGCTAAGACTTTAATGAAACCAGAAATGAAGTGTTTCCTCTGAACCATAACACTACAAGGCTGGATCAGCCAAACACGATGCCACTGACTTTTGAAGGAGAAGTGGGGATGGCACAATCTCCTCCTGCATTTGGAAAAAAACCAGAAACCACGGCCAGGCACTCAAACATCATATGTTCACTCTGAAAAGCATCTCCAGGAGGACAACTCAGCCCCTCACTGAGGTTTCCCCTCGCAGCTCAGCTGGCAGCTGCCAGTTCTCTGTTCTATGATGGTGGCACACATGATGGGGTGGAAGGAAGAGAGAGAGAAGCATGTGATAGCACTGGCCAACAGCTACTTAACAGGTCTCGATGGGGAATGTAAGATACACAGGGCTGACATGGGAAGTCTCATGGCTCCCAGCTTGTTAATCTTCTTCCAGACCAGATGGCTCAAGACTATAGGTCTGTACCATGAAGCAGTGGGGCTCCTCCAGTCTCACCCATGAGGCCAAGGAGATTTTAATGGGTGAGTTTTTTTAACAAAACACAGCAAAATGGAAGTTAGAAGGCTCAGAGCAGTCAAGTGCTGATTCTTTCCACAGGAAGAGAAAAAGGCAGGTCTGACGAAGCAGAACCATCCTGCAGATGCTGTTTAAGGACGGACCTGACCAAGCTTTGAGGTTCTGGATAGGGCAACACTTCTTGGATTCCTCTTCACCAAAATGGGTGCATCTGTTTTGCCAGAACTTAAAGGACAGCCATAAGGCAAAGGACGTTTGGAGATCAAGTCAAAGCAACCCAAAGCAGGAGCTCTAGTAGAAAACGTTAAGCAACAGGCAGCACTTGACACTTCTGCCTGTAATACGGTCCTCTGATAAGCAGCTGCCATTCAGGCACATCTTATCCTTCCCTCAAGCCTTGGATTAAGTTGGTTTTCCCCCCACCTCACCCTTGCAGATTAAGCTGTTTTTCACCTCACCTCACAGGAAAACTTACATTTAAATTTAATTTCTTCAGATATTGTAAAACCCCACTTTGTTCTTCTGCTTACGGTTTGCTTTTCACACTGGGCACTTCCAGGCTTCTTGCACTCCTAGTTCTCAGTTTAGAAGAAAGATTCAAAATAAAACAAATCTTTGTGTTTTAAAACTCAGGAGCTGAGAAGCCAGAGAACCTCTCTCAGATCGGTTATAAACTTTCAATCTCAATACCTTGCAGTAGCTCATGCATTGCCATCCTACCAACACAAAATCAGAGCTTGTATGGGTTAAATGAGGTTCCTCCTGAATTTGAACATTCTCTGCAGCTGACAGAGCCCAGACAAGCAGCCCACTATGAGTATTTCATCTCGAGAGGGTCTTCAGTTTAATACCAGCTTATATTGGCTGGCTCTGCACCTGGTATACGACGGGCAACCCGCTTTATTTGTCAAAGTGGCAGGTAAGGCAATTGCTGTCTGACTGAAACACAACCGTCTGGTCTGACAAAGCACATAGTCTTCTTACTTCATTTTAAAGACAGATCCACATTTTTATTGGGACTTCGAGGCTCTCTGCAAGGGAGCTGCAATGAAGACTGCAACTATACACGGGAAATGTCTGTAGCCGGTCTGCAAAGAAGCTGCAGAAGCAAAAAGCAGTTTCAGGATGTTCGCTCCTTCAGTTTCTGGTTTTCTTTAATAAGCATTTTCTGGCACTACCGGTCTAGAAGCCTCGTTCTCAAAAAAGCGTCCTAGATAGTTAATCCACCAGTGACTCCTACTTAATATCAAAATGAAAACAAACATCCAGCCCTCCAAGACTAAGGTGGAGAAAGACTATGTCATCATTTCTCTCCCATCACAATTAATTGAAGCCTGAAGAGATGCCTGTTTGAGAGGAAGTATCCTGGAATTAAAAGCCAACAGTCTGCACATCAAAAGCTACAAGATGCAGCACAATATGCACCCCTAGAAAAGCTTAATTATCTTGTACCACAAGTCAGCACTGAAGAAGAAAAAAGAAGTAGTGAATTAAGCAAAGGCAATTGTTAGCCTTCCAGATTTCAGTTCTGATCACTGAACAAACAGTCCTTAGCAACATATACATTCTCCTGTAACATGTGCTATTTAAACCTACAAATAATCACCACCTGTTAGGCCAAACTGAAAAACTTTGCCTTATTTCTGGATTCCACCTAAGCAAGTGCTTGCCCTGGAACTGAAGAGCATGTGTCATTTACTGCTGACAAGTACAGCTTCAAGATGGTGTAATTTTCTGCTGTCTTTGCTCCAGCTTTGAAGTTTGGGACTATTTTACATCTCTATAGTTTGCATTTCTGCCAGCAAATTTGATGCCATTTTGTGCACTGCCCCCGTCAACGTGCACCCAGGCAGATGGCGAGAGCAGCGCCGAAAGGAAAACTGTCATTTTAGAGATGACACCCATTGAAAAGTGACATTTAGCGAGAAGAAAAGTGGTTTCAGGTATTACATCTGCCCTCTCGGCAGCGCGTAGGACTTCTGATCACATCACCCCTTCCTCTGGGCGTGGGGACATGTGCTGCAGAACCGGCTGCACGGACAGAAACTGTGAAATCAAGAAATCCGAGAGCACCAAGTTGCACATCAGCATCGAAATGGAGTTCCTGACTGCGTGAAGTGCCACCAGGCACACGTTCAGGGAAGAAGCACTCAGCTAGATGGTTATTCTAGCCAGCTGCCTCCCTTTGAAAAATGCAGTCATGGACAATTTTGCCTTGAAAAATCCACAAAATTTGGTCCACTAGTTGTGCGGAGACCATGGAAAGAAAACTACTGCAGCATCTTTGCCATCAGCTGCTGTATCCTGGCTGGATGAAGGGCTTTGGTGATATTTCCCTTGTCCTACTGCCCAGGTCATGGTAAGCAGCAAACATGACAAGTGAGCATTAAGACACAGGAGAGTTTCCCCTGGTTTTTTTAGAGTGTTTGGCAAAGTACCATTGCTTCTGCCTTGCATTAGTCTTCCTTCTCTGCACATTAACTAGCACGGTAAATGTCATCGGTGTTGCAAAGCCAGCGTGAACTTCAGGTCCCAACTCTATGCTTAGAGAAGAGCCAGGCATCCTGCAGGGAGAAACCAGGCAATGGGAGAGTCCAGCTCATCATAGAATCACAGAATGCACTGGGTTGGAAGGGACCTTCCAAGGTCATCTAGTCCAAACCCCCAGCAGCCAGCAGGGACATCTCTAACGAGGTCAGGTTGCTCAGAGCCCCATCAAGCCTGGCCTTGAACATCTCCAGGGATGGGGCCTCCACCACCTCTCTGGGGAACCTGTGCCAGTGATCCACCACCCTCATAGTAAAGAACTTCCTTCTAATGTCTAACCTAACCTCCCCTTCTCTAGTTTAAAACCATTGCCCCTCATCCTGTCACCACATGCTCTTGTAAACAGTCCCTCCTCAGCTTTCTTGTAGGCCCCCTTCAGATACTGGAAGGCCACACTGAGGTCCCCCTGGAGCCTTCTCTTCTCCAGGCTGAACAACCCCAACTCTCTCAGCCTGTCTTCATAGAAGAGGTGTTCCAGCTCTCTGATCATTGTGTTTGCAGGCCTTATGCCAAGCTTGAAGATTATTCTTCAACCCCTCAGATCTTCAGGACCTTGAGTAAAGTCACTGGATGGAGACAACATTTAGCCAAAGTTGGGCTGCCAGCTTCGGGGTGGCCTGAAGCTGACCCACTTGGGACAGAGCAACAAAACCGAGCAGGATCCACTAGCGGAATACCAGCTGTGCCTCATCTCAGCTGCTGTAACGCTCAAGATCTTATGGATTGTGTTGACACAGCAAATGAGCAGCACATACTGCTGTCAGCGCTTCCATCGTTGACGTGCATGTTGGTAAGATCAGCCGTTTTGAGGTATAGCAGCCTGCTGCGAGCCTCGCAGTACTTTGGAGATGCGCCTTGAGCTTTGGAAAAATCTCACAAAATCTCTCAAAACTTGACAATTACATAAAAATATTCCTCAAGCGCTCCAAGTCCTCTGTGAGCTGTGTCGAAGTGCCAACCAAAATCGCTCCCAACACTCAAGTTGGTCAAATCAGTGCCAAGGTGCCTCAATTACCTGAGCATGTACAGCCCTGGATGAGAAATGAAAATCCACACGCAGCCCTTCTGGACCAGACTCTAATCACTGGAGGGCTGAAAGGACTAGCGTTAGAAAGGCGTTCATACAGGCATTCACACACTGTGCTGTGACTGCACCAATGCCCAATTTCAAAGAGAGAAAAACCAAGTGAATACCCAAGAGCTCAGGAGGACGCTGTTAACTTCTCCTTCAAACAGAATCAGTTCTACCCACAAATCAGGAATTACACTGTAAAAAAAAAATAACCAGGAACACCCCGAAGCCATTCATTTCGTGCACAGAGACAACACTGTTCTGCTCTATTCTTGGAGACAATTTCTCTTGTTTTGGTAGGTAGGCAATAGACTCGTAGAAAAGCCTGCAGAGATCACAAAATGCTCCAATGGTAGAAAGCAGCAACATGAAGGTTGTCCCACCACGCTGCCACTCTGCAGCGCACGTGGCCGGGACTCTCTCCCATCCCACAGGAAGGGGAGGATGGAGAGCAGATCAAGATGACCTACATTACTCCTGCTTTAATATAAGGTAGCATCACTTTTATTCTACCTCGCTCCCTCATTCCTCCCTCCCCTTTGTGCCCCACATGGGGTTGAGCAGGACACCCTCTGCTAAGGTGGAGGGCATCCAGCCTTAGCCAGGGAGGCAGAAAGTAAGTTTGTACATCAAGCTTGAACTCACAAGAGACCTGACCTTGCAAATGATACTTTTTTTAATGGCAACTATGTGCTTTTTCCATGTCAGTCCTCAACTTCATCAGGTTGCGCTTCACGAATCTCAGTGGCCATCTCAGCCACTGGAGATCTGGACCTTAACTTCCTTGGGTGACCGAATAAAGCAGCAACTGAGAACGGCAAACTCCAAGGGGAAAAAAGTATAATCAGCAATTTAAACATCTTGCCAGGCAGCAAACTTTCGTTTGCAAAATAATCTTGACTAGTTCTACTCTTGCAGAATTGTAACATGGTCACCAGCACGGTCTGACTCACTCGGGACACCCATTTTGAAGGGCAGACTCCTGATGTAACCAGAGTTTGAGTTACGTTAAGGACAGGCTTCCAACATCAGCCCTGCCAAACAACTGTGTGAACTCCACTACCTAGTCTCAAAAGCAGCAGATCTCTTTGCCTCCTACGGAAAAAAAAAACATGAAACTGCTGGGGAATTACTCTGAATTACTAAATTCAGTGAAAGAGTAGGGACGACCGACTCCCAGCCCAGCACTCTGCTTCCTCTGCTGATGAGCTGCCTTTCCTCCTGGAGCTCAATGCTGGTTGGGGTGGAAGCACTTCCAGATCTTCTGGAAAAGAAATTAGGAGGTGTCAACCATAGTAGAGGAACAGAGAGTTTGAATGTGAAAAGTGAGTAGTTTGACAGAGCTTCACCAGAGAAAGCATCCCCAAGTTTAAGTGAAGAGTTAATACCACTCTGGCTACGCAGACCCTCAAAACACAGAGGACTGATTTTGCAGGAGGCCCCAGGCACCACGTGAGAGCATCGCTCTGTGACAGTGACCCCAGGCACAGATGGGACCACAGCAAATCCAGAACGCAGCAGCAGTAAAGTCTCAAAGGTGGCAGCCAGAGCACAAGGCAGAAGCTGAATTAAACATCATTCCCCTGCATGCCTAGGAGAGATCTACTGTTACACAGTGAAGTGAAAAGCAGCATTTGAGCTCCTTGGAGTTTGACCGGTACCAAGCTCCCCAAGAGCCACGTCACCAACAGCACCATCCCAACAGCGTCCTGCTATGTTTTAATGACTGCAAACAAGGCAAAGCTGCCCTCAGTTTATAAGCCGTTAATTCCTTCAAATTCAGGAGATTGAGCTGTTTCACACAGAACAAAGACACGAGCTTGTTGCATGTTGTGTTCCCATGCTCAGCTAATCTCCAGGCCCTTTCAGACACAGCAGCGTCTACCCAGGTCGGTCTTGTGACAAACCCTGGGCCGTGACCCGCTTTCTTTTGCCGGATCAGTGAGCACCTTGTGCAGCAGGAGCAGCTACAGGGGTGCCACTGGAGCATGGGCCCTTCCTTCCCTAGCACTGCTCATGCAACAGGCAGCTCTCCAACAGCGTAGATGCCAGCGAAGCAAACAACTGGTTTCCAACTTCTCCTTTCTTCCAGGAAGTCTTTCCCACCCTCTCCAATAGCAATTTCTGCAAAGAAAACATGCAGATTCTGCTAACAACAGAGGACATGAGGACTATGCCTTCTTGATGACTCTGCAAAGCATTTTACACTGCTCCCACCAAACGCAAACTGTACAGGCAGTGACTGGACACTGAGGTTCACTTTCTGCAGCTTCGGATCCAATGGCTGTAAAGTCGCATAAGTATTATAGAATCATAGAATGGTTTGGGTTGGAAGGGACCTCAGAGATCACCTAGTCAAAGATCATCTACTATCCAGAGGGACAGCTGGATATCAGAGGTAAACGATGATCTAGTATCCAGAGGGACAGCTCTTCTAGCAGTTGTATGCCAGAGATGCAACTGTACAGAACATGCCATCTCCACGCTATAAAATAATGCCACTATTCTTCAAATGTCAAGTTTGCCAGTGTTTCTGTATTACAGTAAATATTTAAGAGGACCCATCACATTACACACTGATGCTCTAGCTGGATGCATTTGTATTTTTTAAACAGAAGTAGGGAAGAGTGGAAGTTTTGCTCTATTCAAATGAAGCTAGAAGATAAATGAAGCAGCTAACACATGGTGAAAGACTTGCAGCCACCCCCCGGAGCTGCAAAATGATGAAACAAGTCGTGGTTAGCAGAATCGGACAGGCTGTGAAGACAGGGCAACCGAAGATGTTGAAGCCTCGAGACATCCCCCCGCCACAGCACACACCCTGACTCAGCCTGGGTTATTCACCGCAAGCCAGTGCAGAAACCCACACGTAAGCTGGGGAAGCCACAAGAACACATGATGGAAGACGACGATGCTTAATTAGGGGTTGACAGCATCTTCTGCTTAAATGTGTGGGTGAGAAGAGACAAAGTGACAGAAAAGCTGCTCCAATCACTTCTAGCTCTTTAATTACAGAAAATGTTTCCCAGAAAGTCCTGAGGTTAACTCTGCTACTGGCAGCACAGAAAAACTCAAGCAAACAAGTGCCAGGCTGCTCAGGAACAGAATATTTCTAAGACCTACCAAAAGAAGAAAACGCCCCAACATTACCTTATCACTGTCTCTCGTAGGGCTGCTTGGAGCTGCCAGGCTGTTCTTGCAGGGACTCAGCCTGCTGGTTATCTGGAGTGGGGGCAGAGAGCCTGGGAAAGCCAGGAGATGCTTCTCCTTCTGGGACACAGCTCCCCGGGTGGGTAGGTGAGCACCACCGGGCTGCTCTGCTGAGAAGGTCAGCGCTGGGAAGAATTAGAACAAGACTAACTTCACACAGGCCACTAGTTTTGGGGGTTTTTATATAACTCTCTTTTTTCTTGCGCTTTTGTTGTTTTATTTTAGCATTAAATGGCTTTTTGTTCCCAGTCCCTCGTAGTGTGTTGATTTACCTTTCTGCTGTGCTCCTGTCACTCCGCAGTCGCGTGTTCATGCAGTAACGAAGGGTGAGCAGCCCTGCATGGCTGGGCTGGATATCAGAGGTCTGATATCGCACACGTCTCCACTACAGCATCCCTCCCACTGGGGGAAAACACAAGTGGCTGCATTTGCTTGTGGGATGAACATGGAGCCGTGCACCATCCGCAGGCAGCACACACAGGGAAGGCGCTTGTGCCAGGAATTCTGCTTTGCAAGGACTTATAGAAAATGACAATATTTTGCTCTTTTGAGTTTCTGCACCAGCCACAGATGGATGTAGAAAAGGCAAAATACCACACAGAGGTGTTTCCCCAATAGTCGCTATTTATTGGGAACTCACACCAAATAACCAGGGCTTGGGACCTGCATAATGCTTTAAAAATAGCTTCTGCTCGGCCCCACAGACATGATCACAGACGTCCAGCGACTGAGAAATGCTGTTCTTGGGCACATTCACAGGACGACACAGCTTGCAGGCCTAGAAGGCAGCAGCTTGGGAAATAGCTGAAGGAAAGCGACACACTCAGTTGGATTATTAAACAAATTGCATTTAAAGGAGACGAGCAGAAATTTTGGTTAGAGGCCTGGAAAGACTTAATAGGAAACAAAAAGAATCACCTAGGCCTTCTCCTGCTGCTATTTATGAGTTCAAACACACACAGCAGCCCTCTCCCAGCACACGCATCTTCATGGAAAGGAGGTGCCAAGATTTAAACTTTCCAGGGTCTGGACAGCATGCCTCAAAACCAGCAGCCTGCTCTGATACCTGCTGCTCCTGTCAGCTCCCCTGCAGCGCAGGCTCCAGGAGAGTACACCCATGGGATCAGACCCTCCGGGGAGGGCAGGACCCACTTCGGCTCCTGCTTTCCCGCAGCCAGGCTGTGAAAGGGAGCATCTCCTGCAAGCAACAGGACCAGCAGCTCAGTGCCCAGGCTGCAGGGAGGAGCGGCAGGCAATCCAGACTGCTGAAGGTCATTCCCAGCTAAACACAGCCAAACCTTCCCTGCACTTGGAGTTCACAAACATTTCTCCCTCCAACTCCGCTTTTGACGTCCCCCAGCACCATGTAAAAGGTGCAGTGTTTTCTGACTTAGGAGTCGCAAGTTAATTATACCCACATAACACTCTCAGTTCCCATACACACAGATGG
Organism: Coracias cyanogaster; assembly: GCA_033124195.1. Classification (NCBI taxonomy): domain Eukaryota; kingdom Metazoa; phylum Chordata; class Aves; order Coraciiformes; family Coraciidae; genus Coracias; species Coracias cyanogaster. The sequence goes on along the minus strand of JAVSBS010027234.1, from coordinate 6,962 downwards.
GAACGGATCTCATGCTGGTAAGGTCCCAGAGAGCACATGGGTACTGCATCCGTGTTGGAAGCGTGGCACCTGCCAAGCCTCTATAAATTAATCCTGGTCTACAGGAATATGCTTGGCAGTCCGCAAAGATGGATGGGAATAATCAAATGTGACAAAGATGTAAGCAGAATGTGATGAGAGCCCTCATCATGGTATCACACAGCCGCGGCAGACCTATTTCTGGCCTTGGCTGCCTGCGATTGAAAGATGTGTTCATGAAGGAAGCGAGCACTGGAATTCCTGCTGCTGCTTTTCAGGCTGCAACCACCTTATATGGGAAAATCATATTTAATAAGATTGTGCATCTGGTGAGAGCCCATAATGGTCATGTCACTAAATCACTTCAATAATGGTGCCCAAATTATGCGCCGCTCCTACTAAATGCCCTCAGGTCATTCCCTGAGGAGCCCTTCTGGAGAGGCCCCGTGAGCTTCCCAAGTGGGCCATGGCGGTGGCAGCTCTGCCAGCCGCAGATCCAGCAGCAGCGTAACGAGCTATTATATACAGGTCAATGCCAAATGCTAGTTAATGAAAATTAGATTAATCATTCTTCATCCTGGGTTCTTGGGGATTAGGTCTCCAGCCTGTTCTGACACCGACGGAGCCAAGCTCAGCACCCTTCGGGGCAGTGCCCCCATCTCCATACAAACTCCCAAGCCGCATAATCCCAGCTTCCCTATTTGTTTCCATTTGTTTCATATCTTAAAGGATAATTAATTTGCCAGAGCAGTCTGAATTCTATTTTCATGGCCCTCCTCTCTCCCTGCAGCTGAGCTGTGACTTATTGACTGTGAAGTAACTGCAGGGTCTTTAGAAGTTGAAGGCGCAGGGTGTTTGTGCCTCACTGATTCCCTCTGTAATCATCTTCGTGAGCACCATTTCACAGGGAAGAGGCATGTGACATCCAACTAAGCTGTGAACCATCATCATGCTGGGGATGATGTTTACATTTGATTTTTCCTCAAGCTGATAAGCTCTCTCCAATTTCCCTCTTCATCACATTGGTATGGATTGAACTGCTCGTGCCCCACGGGGTGGAATTATTCTCTTATCTCTAATCTGCTCACTGCAAAAATTGCTTCCAGCAGCCCTTCAAAAGTCACTTCAAAGTTATCATTGCAAATAGGGGAGAGCTGCAATACTGTTCCTCATCAGTCTGCAATCAACCCTCCCCCCGTACTCTTTGCAGATGGCCTTACAGGTGCCACCAGCGTCCAGCACACTGGGCACCACTGGCTGGGGCTGGGATGTCCACTGTGCTACCTCCAGTTTTGGGTACAGGGAGACAACTGTTGAACAAGAGCCCGTTAAATACTCATTAAATCATTTCAGCTACCCGAAGGAGAGGAATTCAACCCTGAAGAATACGTTGGAAGCGTCTGCCAAGGGTCTAAGCCATAAATGATGGGCAGAATGCAATGTATATAACAGGAGATGTGAAAAATGGAAATAAATCGGACATCAATTTTACTTCCCCCTCAGGAGAATTTCCACCTTTGCAAGGAGATAGTAGAGACCAGCTCTGCAATCAGTTTTGTACCAACAGCTCTCCAGAAACTTGAGCTGCCTTGGATAAAATGAGGTTTCCAGACCCTCTGTGTCCAGGCTACACCTGGGTAGAGGGATGGCAACATGCCCTCTCCTCACCCAACTGTTTCTGAGGTTGGGACCCCCAGACTGTGCAAGCCTAATGCCCATCTGTCACCCTGCACACACACAGTGCCTCTGCTCCTGCTAGCTGCACCAAAACCAGCAAACGGTTCCCTACATTCCCAGTGCAAGAGGAGGAAGAGGCACAGCAGCTATCTACACCTGCCAGATTTTAAAACTCCCTTTTCCACCACAGTGGTTATAAAACTTAAAAAACCCTCAAAGCTGGGTTCTCAGAAAAGGACGAATCGGGCCTGCGTGCTCATGCATGAGCCCAGCTCCTAAATGAGTAGGCACTAAATGAGCTTTTCTCCCTCAAAGCATATTATAAGAGTTCCAAAAGCCCCCTTCAGAAGACTCCCCATGCCTTAAGTCAGCCTGCTGTCAAGCTTTCCCTGACTTTCAGCCCCTCTCCTCCATCCAGTTTTACTCCCGTGCCAGACTAACTGGCTCCATTCTCCTTATTTACTGAGTGCTTGGGGAAGGTCTTTGCTGACCCAGCCCAGTCTGGATCCACCTCGCCACATCTGTGGTGCAGGACGTAGACATCCTCACTCTCCGGCACAGAGCAGATTTCAGCTACGCATTAAGCACGAGCATTAAGGTGAGCGGCACGAATATATAGGTGGGTCACAAGCACCACACCGCCTCCACCACTGCTCCAAATAGCGGCAAAGGCATCACCGCTGCACAGGCTAAATTGGATTTGTCGCCATCAGCTTCAAAACAGCCAAGGAAACAGGACAGCGTTCAGCACATACCCTCTCTGCTCCCGGGCACATTGCTCTGGCGTGCAGTATTCCCATCTGCTGTGACGAGGACCCCAGAACACGCAAACATGCTCCATCAGCTGGCAGTCCTGACCAGAGACCTGCAGCACAGCCCACCCCGCATGCGGGTGTAGCCGTCCCTTCACACACAACCCACCAAGGGCCATCTCCAGTCCCCCCAGGTTTTGTTCTCTTCCAGAACTTACTCATTAGCTGTCATGCACCTTGTACCCAGCCCTCCTGGGAGCTCCAGCTGCAAGTGCAGCTGAGGCCGAGTGACACAATTTGGATGCTACCCAAGCGAGGAGTAAGCAACTTGACTCGCAAAATCAAAGCACTGGTGAGATTACTGGCTCTGTTTCATCTTTTTTTACTATCAGCGTAAGGTAAGACAGCCTACAGGTTTGTAAATTCAGATGTACTTGCAAAGGACCAAAACCACACACTCCTTACTTAAGCCCCTCCTGAGCAACAGTCTCTGCAGACACCTTGTCTTGTCCTGAGCTACAACCCTCTACCCTCTCCAAAAACCAGCAAGGCGACAGAGAAATCAGAAGAATAAACAATATTTTAACTGTTCATCAGCAAGAGGATCTCTCTTTTACTCCCTCAGCATCACAAGCTGCAAGTCCACCAGCCATGTTCCCAAAAGACAGGTCCGAGCTGTGGGTGGGGAGCGCTGCTAGAAGCCTCAGGCAAGGCAAGCTGTGTGCAGCCAGCCCCTCCACCCTCCCCACAGCACCCAGACGTGGAGCAGAGGCCAGGAATGGCTGCTGCTTGCCTAAACCTCAGCACCTTACCAAAAATTATACATTACATCGAGCCCCTCAACGTGGCAATGACATCTATGAAATAATCACAGCTTGCACTGTAATTTGTTAGGTTGCAGAAGATGTAATGATCCTCATTTAGAGGCCTGAAGATGAGGAGATCGCTGTCATAACACAATCAGAACCCGTCTACCCCGTCGCAGGCGCTGAATGAACTTCAGGCTCAGGCAGGTGCTGGTGAGCTTCATGTCAGGCCAACAAAGGAACGTGTCAACCCACGAACAGAGCGAGGCTGTGTGATCACATGCAAAGCTGCAGCTAGCAATTTGGGGATTGTTAACGAACTATAAATTATCAGGCAGCAAAGGCGGAGGCAGGTGCACTTGCACAGCCTCACATTTCTGATCCTGCCAACCGAGGAACCCAAAATCTTTTGTTAACGCTGTCAGCGGCGTTGCAGGGCTTGGGCTCGCTCCTGTGGGTGCTGGTGCGGCGGTAGGGCCAGGGCCAAGGCGAAGGCCACCCTTCCAGGGCCGAAGGGCCATCCGGACCCTGCAGGAGGGAGTGCTGGGAGCCGTAGCAGCCCCACAAAGCAGGGCAGGACCCTCCACCCCCCAGAGCCAACATCCCCTCCGGACCCTTTCGGCCGGGAGCACGGCCCGGGGTGCCACTCGCCAGCCGGGCGACCAGGTGGCCGCTCCAGCTCCGCCGGTGCCGCGGCGCCTGCCACAGCCGCCGGAGCCGGTAGCAGGCCTGGGGCCGGAGAAGGCGGGGAGCGGTCCCGGAGGCGGGTAGGCCCGTGCCCTGCACTTTGCACCGGGGGTCGCAGCTGTCCGTCCCCTGCAAGCACCGTCCCGGGGCAGCCTGGGGCGGGCCGGGGGCGGCTCCAGCCCAGACTCCCCCCTCTCGGTGCCCGGGGAGTCCCGGGCCGAGAGGCAGCCCCGGGGGGCAGCGGAACCATTCCAGGTCCCCGGGGGGGTGGGGGGAGCGGCCGTTGGACGGGACCACGCGGTGCCCCGGGGAAGACGGGGGGACAGATCCCGGGGGGTGGCTGGAATGAACCACTCCGAGCCTGCCCGGGGGACACAAGGCACATCGCGGGGGGCCTGGCTGGGAGGTACCACTCGGCCCCCCGGGGGTGCGGCTGGGCCAAACCACTCCGGGCCCCGGGGAGGGAACGGGACATGAGGACACACACTCCGGGGGGGCCGCCCAGCAGCGGCCCCTCGGGGGGACGGCGACACAGCGGGGAACGCGCCGGGGAGCCCGGCGGGAGGTGCCGGCCGTCCGGTGCTCGCAGCCCGTTACCTCCTGCCGCGTCCAGTCCCCCCACGCCGGCCTCCGGGGTGATGGCACCGGCACCCGCCACGGCCGAGCCTTCCGCCTCCTCGGGCACCTCCAGCTCCATGGCCGCCGCAAAGGCCGCGGGCAGGGCAGGCCCGGGGCAGGACAGGCCCGCACCCGCCGCCGCACTCCTCCCGGCTCCGGCCGCCGCCGCTGAGGAGACTGGGAACGGCGGGGACCATAGAGCGCGGGAGGCGCCGCGGCCAGACACGCCCCAGCACCGCAGGCCGGAAGGGGCCGCAGCGAGCGCCGGAAGTAGAGCGGTCTTCTTCCGCCGGCGTTAGTTGGGACGCGCAGCGGCCGCCGCGACAGCCCGCGGGCTGTGGGAGCGGGGCCGCTCCCGGCTGCACAGCGCGGGAGGGCGGTGGGGCCCCGCGTACCGTGGAGCGGCGAACGGGAGAGGCCGCCCCCGCCGCGTCCTCTTTGGTGGACGGGAGGCACCACAGAGCAGCGGCCTGCGCGCGGGGGGCGGTGCCTGCCAGTCGCCATGGCAGCGGGGGCGGGGCCGGCCCGGTGCCCCGGGGCGGGCGGGTATGCGGGGCCGCTTGCCTTGACACCGCGGAACCCGAGACCGCGGGCCCTGTGGGCTCCGGTGCGGCCCTGTGCCGGGCCTCGGTGCGGCGGAGGCCCCGCTGACCCCCACTCTAGCCCTCCGAGGACTGGGGTCCTCGCGGTGCCGGGCGCCGGCTCCACACTCTGCTCCTCGGCGGTCCCCCGGGGAGCCGTGAAAGCCGCCGGGCCGGGGCTGCTCCGCCGCCGGGTACCGGGCACGCTCCCTCCGAGAGGCCCCAGCCCGGGCACCCCTGATCTCGCTCCCCGCCCCGGGCCGGGGCCCGACTCCTCCCGGCCCCGCGGCGAGCCCGCCCCGTGGCACCATCTAGTGGCTCCGCGCCGGGCGGCCCGGAGAGGCCTCGGGGTGCGGGCCAGCGAGGACCGGCCCTGCCGGTTCTCCCGGGCTGGTCCCTTCGTCCTGGCCTCGGTCCACAGCCCCGGGGGACAAACGTGTCACGGGCAGGGGCAGCTCCAGCCAGGAAACCAGCTCGGCGCTACCGCCCGGCCCCCGGCGCTGCCGGGGAAGGTGCCAGCGGCCCTAGCGAGGCTGCTCGGCCGCGTCCCAGTCCCCCTGACCGAGGAACTCCCTGCGTGGGAGGGCGGCCGGTGGCCCCAGAGCGGCTGGGGAGGCAGAGGCCAGGCCCGCGGAGCGGCAGCCGCCTGGACCAGAGCGGCTCCATCTCTTCTCAGGGCTGTTAGGGGGCTTCTGCGGGGAGGAGACTCTCGGTGCCGGTCTGCCCGGCCGTGGGGAAAGCGGCAGCTCCATGGCACCGGCTCCGGGGTGGTGGCTGCTGGCTGGGGGTTTCAGGAGGAACTGGTCGCCGCAGGATGCCCCGCTGCAGGACTGTGACCTACCGCAGCATCAGCACCGACCCCGGCTGGATGCAGCGGCCTGGACCGGGAGCCGAGGAGTGGAGCTGGTTTCTGTCACTGCAGGAGAGCGACCCTGCGGAAAGAGGAATGATGGGGGGCTGGTCCCCAGGTGGGGGGCAGAGCAAAGGGCAAGGGGAGAAGAAGGGCTGGCACCATCAGCAGGGTCACTTTTTCCCCCACAGGACCGGAGCCACCAGCTGGCTACCATCCCGGTCCCCTCTTGAGGCACCGGCTTGAAGCCATTGGGTGTCCCCGGGAGCCCCCAGGCAGGACTGCCGGGAGGGTTTGGGGGTCCGGAGTGGTGTGGGTGGGCGCAGAGTCCCACCACCTCCTTGAGAGAGCCATATGGGGAGGGGGGAAGGATCCCCGTCCTCAGCCATCACAACCAGCATCCTGGGAGCCTATTCTTGCCCAGAGCTGAGGGGGGGCGGGTGGACGTGACTGAGCCACCAGCACCGTGGGGGACAACGGCGCCTGTCTGCTGTGACTGCTGGTGTGCCCGGGAGGCTGTCCCGGGACCCCCTTCCTCCTCCTTCCCTCCTGCAGGCAGCGTCTGGCCCACAAAGGGTTACACAAGGCACCCTGGAGTGACACCACTGCCACCAGCCCTGGAGCTCAGCTCCTTCCTGGTCGGATCGGAGGCTCGGTGAGTGCCTAACACTGTCTCCCGGGATCTGCCGGCCCTGCTTCCCGGCGGGACACGGGGACTCAGCCGTGCTTCCACCTGGGGAGCCGGCCATGCTTTGTCCCTCTCTGGGTGGCTCCAGGACCCGGTGACCCTCCAGGAGCTCTGCCCTGCTAGCAGGGAGATACCCCGGGGAGGATCCTGGCACCCCTCTTTGAAGCTCTGCACCCCGAGGGCTGGAGGACGTGCCTCTGTCCTACTGATTTACCACCGGCTAGGTCAGACCTTCCAGAATCCCTTTTCCAAGAGTTGGGGGGGGGGGGGGGGGGGGGGGGGGGG
>JAVSBS010027232.1:91557-103803 GCA_033124195.1 Coracias cyanogaster | reverse complement strand
AAAAGAACCTGCAAATGTTGCTGTAAATAAACGGTTATTATTTGCTTCCCAATTTGTGTCTGTCGCATATTCGGTGCCGGCCTCATAAGACCGGATTTATTCTCCCGTTTTTGCAACACCCAGGCAAAGAAAAATAATTATTTATTTCTTACCTTAATTCTCTGCTTCTCTTGTCACAGAAATTTTTGCCAAGTACACACTGCTTACCAACTTTACTGTTTGTTTATGGTTGAGCCAGTATCCCAGACTGCATTATAAATGATGGAAAGAATACTTCCAGAATTTTAATCTTTCATCCTAAAATTAGCAAGTAAAATAGATCAGTGAAATCTGGAATATGATTATTAACTAAGTAAGAAGTTTACAGTAAGATGAAATATTTTCCCTGAATATTTGTGTGTTTCTTTTTAATTGGCTTTACAAGGGCTGTAACATCAATAGTTCTGACATAAATATTAAAATAGTTGATTCTTAAAGTTAGATGTAAACTTCACCTCTATGCTTAAATATCTGCTTTTGGAGATGCCCATAGACATCCAAGTCTTGACAATACTGGAGCCTATGTTGAAGTTAAGCTGCTACCGTTTCCCTGTCTATATCCAGCTCTAACATACAACCGTCCTTTCCTTTTGACTGGGTTCCTACAACATGTTGCCAGAGAAGGAAAAAAATCAACCACAAAGAGGATCATGTCTTATCAATGAATTCATAAGCACTCTACAAGCAGTGAAGAAATACAAAAAAGTAGTTTCCAGTGTCCTCTACTAGGCTGCCTTCGATAAGACATCATAATATTTGTAGAGATTCTGTAGGTCAAGTGATGCAAATAATGAAAATTATGACAGGTCCTTTTCCTGATAGTACATGTAAATATGATTAGTTAATTCAAATTTATATAGCACATATAAATGCATTAATAACACTGCAGAAGCACTTGAGAATCTTAATGCTGGGATGCTAGTACAGTTGAACCTGATAGACCTTTCCCTATCTATCTCTTTGGCTGCTAGCACATTAGAGCTGGCCAATTTTAAAAATTTTTGAAACATTATCTTTTCTCTTTTTACCTTTACCACACCTTTTGAACATGTTATTTCAAACATTTAGATAATTAGACCTTGTTTTCTGGGGTCAGTACTGGTCACAAATGATAAAGCCTTTAGCAGTCTAGACATACCATTTTTTGTAGTGTTCCTAGTTATACATGCAGGTTTTCACTTTGTTAAAGAAGCCTTATATCATGGAAGCTCATTAAGAAAATCCCACAGGCACTGATATTTCTTGTCTTGTTGAAAAAATGTTTTGCATGGCTAAAAAGGACTTAATGATGTTGTCACTAATGATATGTGCCATATTGGCATGCATGTAAGAACTGTATTCAAATCAGGCAAAGATAACTTTTAGTCAGTGATGTTATGAAATAAGTATTGAAGTGAGAATTAACATCTTATTTAGCCAATTTTTTGAATCACTGTAAGTTGTATTGCAGAAAAGGATTGAACAATTTGAAGCTATAGTTGTCTAACTTGTGTTAAATACTAAGTGTTTATTTAAGCACTTATTTTTTGCTATAAATCAATGTTTTGAAGAAGAAGAATGTGATATTTGATATGGGTGAGTTCCCATTATACATAAGGGGGCTGTGAGAGCAGTAGAGCATGACATGATTATATCAGGAATTCTAATAAGGAAGTTTCAGACATTGCCAGTTCCCAAGTAAAACCATATCTGTTCTACAACGACCTCATACAATGCTACAGGCTTGGGGAAGAGTGGCTGAAAAGCTGTCCAGTGGAAAGGGACCAGGAGATGTTGATCAACAGGCATTTGAATATGAGCCACCAGTGTGCCCAGGCAGCCAAGAAGGCCAATAGCATCCTGGCTTGTATCAGGACTAGGAAAGTGATCATCCCCCTGTCCTTGGCACTGGTGAGGCCACACCTTGAATACCGTTTTCAGTTTTGGGTCCCTCACTACAAGAAGGACATTGAGGTGCTGCAGTGTGTCCGAAGAGCAACAAAGCTGGTAAAGGTCTAGAGAACAAGTCTTACAAGGAGTGGCTGAGAGAACTGGGGTTGTTTAGTCTGAAGAAGAGGAGACTGAGGGGAGACTCTATCACTTGCTACAACTACCTGAAAGGAGGTTGTAGCAAGGTGGGTGTTGGTGTCTTCTCCCAAGTAACAAGCAATAGGACAAAAGGAAATGGCCTCAAGTTGCACCAGGGGAGGTTTAGATTGGATATTAGGAGGAATTTATTCACAGAAAGGGTTGTCAAACACTGGAAGAAGCTGCCCAGGCAAGGGCTGGGGTCACCATTCCTGAAGGTATTTAAAAGACGAGAAGACGTGGTGCTTAGGGATACAGTTTAGTGATGACCTGGCAGTGCTTGTTTAACGGTTGGACCGGATGACCTTGAAAGTCTCTTCCAACCAGAATGATTCTATAAAGGTAAAATAAAAATATAAATAAACATTAACAAAAGCTGTAGAGCCATGTAAAAGAAAATGAAATATGGTTTATATTAGAAGCTCAAAATCATGTTTGCCTGCCTCTCACCTGAAGAGTATTTTATGAATTTCTCATTACATTTATACCTGATGTTCACAAAACTTTTCTAACATCTAGTGAAAAGTGGAGAAAATTCAGTTCTATACAGAAGGGACTAGATGTAGAAAGGGTATAAATAAATAATTTATTAATAAAAAGCTATGGCAATTTTAGCTTTTTATCAAAACTAAAGATTATAAGAATCACTGAAGTGTCAGAATGTAATAACAATTGGTTATAATAAAAAAGTCTAATATTTTTGAAAAACTAATTCCAGTTAAAAGATTAAAAAGCTAATGTATGAGTTATGTTTTTAAAAATTCAAATAGCAGTTTTAGACAGACTTTCAAGAGAGGATTGACTTAGTACAAACTAGTATATTTCAGATTTTTTTTTTTTTTGAAAATGCAAGATGTCCTAGCAATACTTAATAGGAGACAAAGATCTAATTTTCTGTTAAACGGAACACCAATTTTTCTTCTGCAATCAGTAATATTGTAAAATACACAATTTCAAAATTACAATAAACTTTTCACCTTATGCAACCATTATTTTTATATTAATATATGCTTTTCATCCATATGTATCTTCTACATCGTGCCCCTTTGTCAAGGATAGCATTTTCTCAAGTCATAGTCCTTCTTTAGTGTTATTTTATTGATTTTTACATAAGTCATTATTTCCACATTTATTTCATGCTTTCTTTAGAAGAAGAAATTCTAGGCAGACAGAAAACACTTCATTGGATATTACCTGTATTAAATTACTTATATTTTATTACATACTTCTGTAATGACTTTTAAAAGAAATTGCAAACAATGAGTTGAACTCCTAGCAGTGTTATCCATTAAGAACACAAGTTTCTAGTGGGTCCAATAAAGAACAATATAACTTGGGTCTAAATATTGTATAAAGCATGTTACTCTCAAGGCTAGTACATAGAATTCTCAGACTGGGGTACTAAAGTCTATCTTAAGCTTGTATAAACATTCTTTTTTGAACTAAATATCTACTTTAATTAAAAAATTAAGAAAGAAAATATTCTTTTAGGGAACAACAGTGTCCAATCAACTATAATTTTTTATAATCTCTGAAAAAACTCAGTTTCTGGGAGAAAACAATTAAGTAGAAGTGAGCTGATGATATTAGAATACTCTACCGTGGCTGTAAAAACAAGAACTACTACTATCATAAGATTACATTCTTCCGTGATTAGTTATATATCATTTTAAGGAAAGCTCAAGTATTAGATATGACTGTCTTGGTCTTTGAAAACTTTAGAAGACAGATGGACCAATAACAGAGAAAATAACTGTAGGTGGATTTCCAGAAATTTCTGGCCCTTGGCTCCAGAGAGGGTAAAATATAAGGTCAGTTAGCTGTCCCAGTTGTTTGGCATAACATAACCAACTTGTGAGTAGGTCAAATTAGTAAAAATTAACAAGTGCTGTTAATTATTTCTTTCACTTCTCAGTTACTGTTTACTACCTCATCTGAGTTTTACCCATTCTCAAGCTATCATGTAATCAAACTGCATAGTTCTATTTTTAACATCACGTTAAAACTGCTACACAACATACGCATAATAAGTTCCTTTTATTTTCTTCAAAAAGATGTACCTTTATCCCCTAAATTGCTAAGGGCAAAGAAGAGATTAACAGGGAATGCAGCTTTTGAAAGTCCCACTGGATAGGGCAGAAGTAGGCTCATCTACAAGAGGCAGCAAGGTAGGGACATAAGAATAAATTGCACTGAAACTTTGAAAGTAATGAAGAGCAAGAAGAAAAATGAGAAAATGGGCCACTCTAAGCAGGGCTAAATGTGTCTTTATTTGAAAGAAATGAAGGGGAAAAAAGTGCTTTTTAAAGGCAGTTATAGTAAGCTTATAAGGTATAGAACATCTTCTAGAGACAGTTGAGATTCATTTTGAAAGAGAAATCTTGTTCCAGTTATCAGTTAAGTATATTATGCCTGTCAGTAATGGAAAGAGAAATTGTCATCTTCCTTTTACTAAAAGGTCTATATTCATTAATAACATTTGTCATATCAAGTTGCTTAATTGATTTTCTATCTTTACAAAGAGGCAATCATAAAGCCAGGAATAATTTTTTCACAGTTCTAATACCATCTCCATTATTGTGACCAGGAAGACTATGTAAAAAGTCATGGCAGTCAATTTTATGTCAACACCCAAGACTGATTCAGAAACATGAAGTGAAAAAATAAATGAGCCTTATGTTAAAAAAATATATATTTTCAGCCTAAAATTAGCTAATTTTAGACTTTAATCAATATCAGATTTACTACTGCTTTTAGAATAAAGCAATATTTTATGTGAAATACAGTATATAATATAGAATAATTTAAGAACCTTTATTGTACTCACCTGCTATGTAAACAAATTAGGTTTTGAATACAGGACCACAGCCTTGCTATGTATTGGACCCTTGTAAACTTCTGGAAGAAATGAAATTTAATGGTATGTACAATGCTGTTAGAATTATTATTTTATTTTTTTTTTTAGAAAAATCTGTTTTTCTAGAGCAAAACATCATGTAGTACAGAACTCTTTTTTTTTTTTTTATAGTACACTTGAGTAAAATGTCTTTCCTTTCCCTCATACGCAGAATGAAAAATTCAGTTTTCCTTTACTTTCTCCTTGTATTGGTGATATTTGATATATATGGTAGACCTCTTTTTAAATCATTCAGAGTTGTTGGTCAATCCATGATTCATTGTAAAGGCTACAGCTGAAAGACTCTGGAAGTTAGAATAATAGTTGGCATGAATTTCCTAGCTGATGTGCAATAATTATAAAAGTATCTGGAGAATACATATGTGGATTGTTCAGCTGCCAGTAAGTATGAAATTTATTTTTTGTAAAACATTCAGACTCCTATTATTATAGGTAAGATGTAAGTTTTCCTTTTTAATTCATCATTCCTAAAACTACGAATAAGGTAACCCAGTATTTGGCCAACTTCGGTCATATGATGATAAGATAATTCAGTCTGGAAGTAACATTAGGACATCTCTAGCCAAAATTCCTGCTCAAAGTAGAGTCATTTCTGAGATCAGACCAAGATATTATTAAGAGTAGCCCTCTGGAGAAGGACTTGGGAGTACTGGTGAATGAAAAGCTGGACATATGTGCTCACAACCCAGAAAGGCCAATTGTATCCTGGGCTGCACCAGAAGAAGTGTGGCCAGCAGGTTGAGGGAGGTGATTCTCTCCCTCTACTCTGTCCTGGCGAGACCTCACCTGTAGTATTGTGTGCAGCTCTGGACTCTTCAGCACAAGAAAGACATAAAAATGATGGTGGTGAAACTCCTCTCCTAGGAAAAAAGGCTGAGAAAGTTGGCGTTGTTCAGCCTGGAGAAGAGAGGGTTCCAGGAAGACTGTGTTGCAGCCTTTCAATACTTAAAGAGAGCCTATAAGAAAGATAGGGTCAAAGTTTTTAGAAGGGCCTGTAGTGATAAGACAAGTGGTAAAGGCTTTAAACCATTAAAAAGTTTAAAATCTTTAAATTATGAAAGGATATAAGGAAGGCATTTTTTACACTGAAGCAACATTTTTACATGTTGCCCAGAGAGGTGGTAGAATCCCCAACTCTGGAAACATTCAAAGTGAGGTTGGATGGGGCTTTGAGATGTCCCTACTCACTGCCGGGGGATTGGACTAGGTGACCTTTAAAGGTCCTTTCCAACCCAAAACATTTTATGATTCTGTGTTCAGGCTTACTTCCAGAAAAACCTGTAAGAACAAACTGCAGAGCCTCCCTGGGCAACCTTCTCCACTGCCTGACCATCCTCATGGGGAAGAGGTTTCTCTTCCATTACGGTCTAATCCTCTCTTACTTCTACTCACACCTATTGTCTCATTTTCCCACTTTTGGGGATTTTTAATTTTGCTTCTTGAGGTGAACAAAATACATGTTTGTATTTTAGTACATTTTTTTAAAAAAATACAACCAAACAAGAAAACCAAACCAACCAACCATCCAACCAAAACCCAGTGCTGTAGTGGGTTAACCTTGGCATTGGACAGAGTCCTACTGTGGTTCTACAAGGGGTTGGCAAAAATGTATCACAAGCTATACACATACATACACACATTATATACACTTGCACCAGCACCAATAATGTGAGTATTAGCATTGGCACCTCAGCACCCCAGCACCAGCGCCACCCCCCCCCAGAAGTGGTCCCTGAAAGCTCACATCATTCCAGGATTGCTACAAGACAAGGCTGCAGCTCTTTCTTATCACCACAGAAGTCTCCACTTTCACACAAGGAGTCATTCTTTCTCTTGCATTCTTGCTTCCAGTCAGTTTAAACTCTTCTGCAGTTGGGTTTTCTTTCCCTCCATGCAAATCATTCTTTGATCACACCTTACCACTTCTGAGCAGTTACAATCTGAATTTTCCTTTACCACTATGTCTCACATTTAGAAGCCTGGCTCCATCTTCTTGACGTCCCCACAGGTACAAGGAAGGCTGCTGTTCTCTCTTAGCTGCCTCTTCTTAAGACTGAACAAGATCCAGTGCCTTCAGACTCTCTCACAGGGCAAATCCTCCCACCCTGACCATCGTTATGGCCTTGTCTGGACTTTCCCGACTTGATCAGCCCTTCACTGATATTGAGCAGATCCCAAAATGGACAGAATAAAACAATTGGAAAATGTTGTTCCACAGCAACACTTATTTCATGTTTATTGCTTCTGTTCTAGACCTGACACAAGACACAAAGAAAAGTTTGTTTGTTTCCCCAAATATATTTGTTGATTTACTAAAATTACAAACTTTCTTTTCAAATTGTACCTAACATGACCAAGTGTTTCTAGTAATCTCTAAAAGGAATTGCATTCAGTGACTATATCCCTTTATAAACTGGTTAAAGCTACAACAGGCACTGGTTTTTTATATTGTTTTACTGGCACTGTTCAGAAATAGATATATTATTTCTAAACAGAAACGGGCAATGGAAGCAAAATAATTTCTGTTACAAAGGACCAATTCTTAGCTGGAAGTAGGGCCAATTTCAAAGTTAGATCCAAATTCAAAGCTCAGTCAGATTAATCAATTATATCAAATCAGGTTTTCAGTATCTCCAGTATGGGTATCCTACAGCCTATTTGGGAAACTTGTTTCAGTGTTTCAATACCTTCATTGTGAATTTTTTTCTCCTAGTATCTAAATGGAAGTTTTGTTGGTCTGTCACTTATGGGCATTGGTTCTTGTCCATTTGTTGTGCACCTCTTTCAGAGGCACCTTCAGAAAACTCTTTGGGCAGAATTCATAAAATTAAAATATTTTACAATGGAAAACATCTTGATAAAATATATAGGAACTTTATTTTGAAAAGGTGTAATATAAAAAGTAGCCATTCCTTGTAAAGGAAGATATATTGATACTACTCTCAAAGTTAAGAGCTACATTTTATCTTTAGCTGAATTTTAGTACTAATATGTTAAAAAATCCACTTTTTGTAATTTAATGATAAAATAATAGAATAAATAAATAATCATTGAGGAAGAGAAGAGTAATCCACTTTTTAATTCTGTTTATGCTAAACCTGACACAGTCATAAATGTCTGCAATTGATAAGAAAGAAAATTTAATCTTATGAGCAACAATTTCAAATTAATAATTCAGTGAACTCACCAGTCTATTATTTAAACTATAGTAAATCTTACACTAATTTCCTAGTAATTGCAAGTATAAATAGATGTGTGCAAAGGCAAAAAAACAGTCAGAAATCAGGTTCTACTTCCCATTAAATTGGTGATTATGAGTAATGAATACAATGATTCTGATCTGTTTGAGTTATTGAAATAGATACCTATTTCAAAATACAAATGTATTGAAATAAATGACCAGAAGAATTGGACAAATTCTCATAACATGGTCTATTAATTTTAGTAAGACTGCTGGACCTGATTTTTTTTAAATAACTGTATAGTTTTTAAACCAGTTCTGGTAGTATGTTCTGATATTTTCAGACTTTGAAAACATGAAGAGTTAATAAGAGAAAATAGAGAATGTCTCACATTTATTTATATGAAGATATTGACCTTTGTGAAGAATAGGAAGGGCCATAAATATGTTGATCACCTACTCCTAATCTCTTGCACACTTCGGAAATTTACCAGAGAACTAACTTTGTATAGTTGGGATTTGGAGGCATGTGTTTCAACTCAGTATAAATCCTGTCACCAAAAAGATTTCAAGTGCACACTGTGTATTTTAGTATTTACTAGAAAGCTTTTATGGTCACTGTTGGATTTTTCTACCTCTGCAATCATCTCTCTGTCTGGACAATGTATCTGAAAAAGAGGCCTGCCCTGTTACCCTCTGGAGTCATTGGAGGTTAGACTTGGAAGTTAAGGTGAGTCGTCTACAGTCTTACATCTAATTTATCAACTTACTTTAAAAATCATACTTAACCCAAGATAAATTAAGATAAAACATATATTAAAAAAAATAGTCAAAATAGCTAATTCAGACAGGATATTAAACAACTACATAGATATAGCACAAGAAAAAAAAAAAACAACCACCCTCTACTAAGAGTACAGCTTCATCAGAAAGATCTCTCTGTTTTCTTCAGTTAACTTTTTGTCCTCTCAGGTAAGATGGCTGAATTTGTGTTGCCAGTGTTTGAGATATGTATTGCACAAGTCAAGGCATATGGTCCTTCTTTAATGAAAAAACAAGGTAAAATATTGAAAAGACTTGGCTGTGTCCTTACAGGAACACTCTCTGGAGTTAGGATAAACAGCTATCCTAAGTTTTTCTGTATATTATGGAAAATATGTAACATTTCACTGGTCCCAATTAAGTGCTTAATATGTGAGAGGTTATGAACTGTTTATGTGTTTTCTCACCATGAATGTTTAGGAGGCCATTAAATCCATACCAATGCCTGATGTCTCTCACCATGTACCCTAGCTAATTAAGGGAATGCAGGAGTAGAAAGTATGCCCTAGGTCATTGAATTGCTGGGTGTTGCAAGAAGCCACATTTCGTAATTTTTTTATAACTTCATTGTTCTATGGAGTGGTGAGGGTAGTGGCTTTTTGTTCTTTTTTGGAAAAATGTTCAGTGATTTTACCCCACTACTTCGATTGTAAGTCTAGTCCTGTACCTTCCTCCTCTGATCGTAAAAATATTTTGCTAATTTATAGCCTAAATGTACTTAAAACTAGTTTATATGCACTAGGTTTTGAGCCAATATTCTGTTTATTAGCTAGCTATTATCTTTCTGTGACATTTTGCATTATATATTTATAGAAAAGTCATCTTTCTTCTCAGTCTTCATTTTGCCAGGCTAAACCATCCAAGTTCTGTCATCCTCTATAATATGAAGTATCTCCAGACTCCTAATAGTCCAAGTAGCCCTTCTCTGTTCTTTCCCCAGTTTAAATGTATCTTCTTGAAGGAACTGTCCCCCTGTAATTGGCACTGGTGAGGCTGCATCTTGAGTATTGTGTTCAGTTTTGGGCGCCACAGTGAAAGAGAGACATTGATGTGCTGAAGTAGGTCCAGAGAAGGGCAACAAAGGTGGTAAAGGGTCTGGAGAGCATGACTTATGAGGAGTGGCTGGGGGAACTGGGACTGTTTAGTCTGGAGAAGAGAAGGTGGCGGGGAGATCCTATTGTTCTACAACTACCTGAAAGGAGATTGTAGAGAAGTGGGTGTTGGTCTCTTCTCCCAAGTAACTAGCTATAGGATGAGAGAAAATGGCTTCAAGTTGTGCCAGGGGAGGTTTGGATTGGATATTAGGAAAAATTTCTTTACAGAAAGAGTGGTCAAGCATTGGAACAGGCTGCCCAGGGATTTGATTGAGCTATCATCCCTGGAGGTGTTCAAACACCACGTACATGTGGCACTTCAGGGAATGGTTTAGTGATCATGGTAGTGTTGGGTTAACAGTTGGACTTGATGATCTTGGAGGTCTTTTCCACCTTAATGATTCTATGATTCTTTGAACTTTGGTGCATAGAACAGTAAACAACTTTTAAAAGTAGCTTTAGTATTTCCTTTCCTCTATTAGGCATCCTGTCCTAGTAAATGTCCCTTCATGTCAATGTGTTATCATAATACTATGATTGTTTAGTCCATATATTCTCATAGAAAATTGGTCCCATGTTATTTTAAGTCTCTAGATAGAATTTTGTTCAATTTTAAAACTATTGTAAATCTGAGCCATAAAAACAGTTTTATAAGTGTTGGGTACACTATGAAAATGACACAGAAGTGGCAAAATTTTACTGTGAGATAAGCCTGGAAATCATTAGTTTTAAAGCCTTATTTCTAGGCAAGACTTCATTCTTTCAAAGGAGAGTCTTTCTCATTATTTTAGTAGATAGATGATCAAAGATTCCTTAATCTGAAACCTTGCACACAAGCTCTGTTTTAAGCCTTCTGAAGGAAAAGTTATACTTCACTATGTTTTTTGTAAATTAAATTCTCTCTTTCTTGAAAAATAAATCTCTACCCAAAGTTCCAATAATGTAGCTGACAAGCCAAGTCATAAAGACAAATCCCAATGCTTACTAAGAACTATATACAAAGTAACACTAATATTGCAATTTAAAATACTTTAAGAATTAAAGCTGAACTAGCTAGTCCTCAATTAAAAGAAAGTTCCTCAGTATCTGTGGGAAGAATATTATCCTTCAAAAGAGTATTTCAGAAATGTTACGTAGAGATTGTTCCAAGAAAGTATTTTCACAACATGACCTACAGTCCCAGCAACGACTAGCTGACATTTTAATTAACAAGAATAGCACATTCTAGTTATTTTAGAACTTGGAATGAAAAAAAAAAATCATTAAAATTTTGCTCAGAGTTATGGACACCCTCTAAAGGATAACATATGACATAGGGGAAAATATAGTATCATGACTAAATGTTAAAGTAGTATAAATAAGAAAATGGGGAGTTGGAATGAAAGACAAATAAGGAATGTACCTAGTAATCAGCTGTGAAAGATAATGATGGCAAACAATTTGTGTTTGATATATAAAGAGGAACTGAATGGAGAGATCCTCAAACATTTTGGCTGAGATTCTCAGAGATGGATGCCTTAGGGCCTTTTCACAGATTTCAGAACCAATTTGTTTTAGTGCATTGCAACAATTGATGCATTGTATTTGTTTCTGTTTTGTTTAATGAATTTATCATGGTGTTGCAAGTACCACTTGCATTTATTGTGTGAAATGAAAACTGTTCCAAGAGGGTCTGTTTCATGTTGAAAGGGTTTATTCAGCTTACTTTTATTTATTTTTTTTTTTTGTCTCTGCATAATCATGCCAAGGTAGATTGCAAGAACACATAGTCTTTCAATGCTACAGATTTTTCAAATATGAAGCAGGCAAATAGTTCTGTGAAATAAAACTGGTGTTGCATGTGTTCATGTTTATGAATCAAGCATCTCTAAGCAAATGAACCAGAGTTTTAAGATGAGAGCAACCCAAGTAACTGAATAGCTCAATAAGGCACCATCCATGCATATGTTTTTAAGGTGAGCACCTCAAGGAAGAGAACTACTCAAGAAATAATGAGTCAGAGTAGAAGTCAAGCACCTCAGTGAAATAAAACACTTAAGACACTGACTACTCATATGAATAAACAGCTGAATACCAAGGTAGTTTGATTTCCAACTATTTTTCTCCTCCTCTCCCTCTCCCTGTCC
>JAVSBS010027232.1:77125-89400 GCA_033124195.1 Coracias cyanogaster | reverse complement strand
GATGGGAAGTAGAGAATAAAACTTTTGTTTTCCTTTGCTTCTGCACACGGATTTGCTTAGCTTTTGCTTCTATTATTGTGTGTGTTTGGGTAAAAACAAGAGAGTTGTAAGAAAGAATGTGGGAAAACACAAGGTACCTGTGAGAAGAATCTGAAGCAATTAAGAAGTCAAGGATTGTTTCTACAGCTGCACGTCGTAAATAATGGAAAGAAGAGTGACCATCTCTTGCAAGGAAGATAGTGACGGAATTAGAACTAACCAATTAGAGAGCTGTCTAACCTGGCTTCATGAAAACAAGTGTAAATCACAAGATTAACATCATGTAAGAGTATGTACAGTAGCTAACTGCGTGAATAAACGATTCTTTTTACACCAGCATTCAGTGTCCGTGCCTCATGCACCACAAGCACTTGCTCTTGTTAAATTTCTGTTTAACTGTATCTAAATTAAACCTCTTTTCTTGATACCTCCTTGCTATCTTCTGGCATAGATTTCCAACATTATCTATCTATCCATCCCATCTTTCTCATTAGCAACAAAGTCAGTAGTTTACTGTAGTTTCAAAACCAGTATTTTTATTTTGCTTTACCAACTCTCTTTTACACCCTATTCCATTTCCCAATAAATATTCATTCATTAATTGTAATATATTTAGTTAAAACATGTTTAAATTATGCTTTTCTTGCAGTGGAGGGTGTTCATATGGTTCGCTTTGAAACACCTCGTAACCATTTCTCTCAACAATATAACTGTTAGGAATAAGGTTCATATTCAGATATCTAAATCTAAGTGTCAGTGGTATGAAACCTCTGTCACATGTTGCATCCTAGTTTATAATCCTGTTTTAATCTAAGGTCATCAGGTCAGTATTGTATGTCTAGAGAACTGCACTGCTGACTGCTGCAATGCTGTCCAAAATTACATGTATACTTTAGAGTAAAATGAGTGTTGTCTGCATTGACTAAAGACTGTGTTCAGCTTGACCGAAGAAAGCCTATTGCCCTTTAAGGTGACCAAATGACAATGAAGAGGGTTGAGAGAACAGACAAAGGACCTGTGGGAGACTTAAACATTCTAGAGTAAAGGCCATATGTCTCACAGGATGTCCTAGAATACTATAAATGTTAATAAATATTTATGTGGGAGTAATTAAATTGAGATCTACATCACTGCTGCTTGTATTGCATACAGGTGTATGTGCCTGTGCATTTGTGGCAGAGTGGTAGAAACAATATCTCTGTAACTAAATGCATTAGCTAGGCTTATGAAGAAAATATTGTGATTAACACTTCAGATCTTATTTTTTCTTAATCTTTTAAACCTTGTTTTTTTTTCTGATGCTGTTATTAAAATCTGGTTTACTTCTAAATGTGATTGCCTTTCTCACTATAAAATATTTTTAATGCAACATTATGTGTCTTTAGCTCTTTAATAATTACATTTGCTGTATTCCTATAAATATTTTTCTGTGTATATACAATATGTGATTTTTATCAAAGAAGAACTAGACATATGTATCAGAATAAACTCAACCTAATTTTAAATTCAGTTTCCTAATGCATTATACATCTGTAATTGCCATATAATTTCAGAGCAAAAAAGACTGTCTGTAAAATATTTCTAGTTATCTCCAAATACTAGTACATAATTATATGAGATTTAAGCGCAAAACATAAATCCCAAAATATTATACAACTATTATTACAGAAGATATTTTGTTGAGAACTATAGTTTAGACTTAAGAAATAATAGTGGGGGGTTTTTTGGTCAAAAAAAAGCTGCGTGAGCTGAACACATTTAGGATAGATTTTGGATAAAACTAAGCCTTTGGTAAAGTAGATTGCAATCTTGCAACTGCTTTCAAGGAGAACAGAAATCAGGCAAATTTTTTATTGTTAGGACTTTAGTTAAATTTACTATGGAGGGAAATACAAAGAAGTCTAAATAGATTTGGGTTCTGGGGGATTTTGATGTTTCTTTTTTTTTCGTGCTTTCTTTTGCCAGAGTGGAAGAATATGAACAAGACTATC
Organism: Coracias cyanogaster; assembly: GCA_033124195.1. Lineage (NCBI taxonomy): Eukaryota > Metazoa > Chordata > Aves > Coraciiformes > Coraciidae > Coracias > Coracias cyanogaster. The sequence goes on along the minus strand of JAVSBS010027232.1, from coordinate 87,370 downwards.
TATTACAGGACAGATGCCTTGATAATTTTGGTGACAGGTTAAAAAAAAAAATAGGAGAGACATTTCGTTTAGCTAAACTAAAGGTTAAATACATCAGTCAAGGTAGTTCTTCAGAATGTTGAAAAAAAAATTAACAAAGTAATTTGATATTTGGCTATGCTTTATGTGCTGTTTGCTGTGATAACCTGTTGCACCAGGGAAAAGTTGAATATGGGAAAAAAAAAAAAAAAAAAAAGGAAAGTAATAATTCTGTAGGCATTATTTTAAGCTATGAGTTATAAAAAAAAGCTAAGGACGAGTGGAGGTTTAAAGCTTTCTTTGACTGTTTGCTACAACAGTTGCAGAGACAACAATAGTATTTTTTCCTTCCTCTTAAATTCCTTCTGTTATAAAGTAACTGTTATGGAAAACTATTTCTATAATTCTACAATACTATATATAAGCTCACAAGTTTCCTTATTAAGACAAAAAAAGCCAGTTAATAAGAATAGAAAATAAAAAAGTATAAAGAAAGGATGAAAAAAATGGTTATTGAGATCCTGATTGTTATGTGTCAAAACTTGATTATTCAAGCCCACAGCTGTGGCCTTCCAGGGTGTTTGATTTCAGTAGCAGTCAAAGGTTTCACAGTGTGAGGCAATATCCAAAATAAAATAAGTATGAAACACATTAAGTTTTGGACTGTTCACTCAATTGTAGCCTAATTCTTGCAGGTTAAGACGAAACATATTGATTTGTTTGGGAGTTTTGTTTGTTTGTTCATTTCTCTTCCTGTTATATTAAATCTCTGATACAACACAAGTCTGTAGAACTTTTATGGTCAGTCTGTAGGTTTGATTCTGTTGCTTTGTCCTCCTCAAATGTTTCCCCTGCTCCAGCATGGGTCTTTCCATGGGCTACAGTCCTTCAGGATAAGCCTGTTGCAGTGTGGTCTCTCCACAGGCTGCAGTTTCCCTCACAAAACATCTTCCTGCTGTGGCATGAGGTCTTTCTTGGGCTGCAGTGTGGATATCTGCTCCAGCATGGGTATGGTCTTTTCCACAGACTGCATGGAAACACCTGCTCCATTGTGCTCTTCTCCAAGGGCTACAAGGGAACCTCTCCTCCAGCACCTGGAACACCTCCTCCTCCTGCTTTTCTTTCTCTCATATTATTTTTTACTCCTCACTCTTGGGCAGTGTTTTGCCCTTTCTTAAATATGTTATGACAATGGTGTCTCTTTGTCGAAGGGGCTCAGCTGTCCCCTGTGGTGGTTTCGCTGGGACTGCCTGGAACAGTCTGTGTCTGGCAAGGGGCAGCCCTGGCCTTTCCTTGCAGAAGCCACCCTGCAGCACTCCACTGCCCAAACCCATCTGCATAAACACAATACAAATGTGCAAATGTAAAAATCCTTGCTGATTTGCTTGACAGAGTACGAGGTATACATCTTTGTGATATTACTCAGTTTTCAGGCATGTAAAAAATTCAAACACCCCATATGGCTAAATGTGTCAGAAACCCACCGTATAGTGAGGGTTTTCTCTGGTTCCTACAATGCTGGATCAAGTAAACATGTAGTGCTATCCTAATGGTGATTAATCAACACTGCTTCCAGTGAGAAGCAGGAAGAAGTACTTTGTCATGATTCTATAACACATGATTCAAGTAAATAATGTTGAGGAAACTTTCACTAAATTTTGTATAAAATACATTATTTCCTTTTACTTCTTTTTGCATCTGTTACATTGCAAGACTTTCTTAAAGTCCACTGGTGATGCACATCACATCAGTGTATGCACATTTTCACTTCAGCAGGTATACTGAAAATTTTCCTGGGGTCATTCTCAGATGTTTTATACACCATGGTGATGAGAAAGGAGCAAGAGCTATCCTTTGTTGTCAAAGGCCTCTTTACTTCTCCTGCCCAAATGGCACAGAACAGCTTTCATCCCCACTGCCTGAGAATTATGTCTAAAAGGCATAATACCGACCCTCATTTTCCCCAGGGCTCCCTGTGAAATGCCTCAGATAGGAACATTATTTCATTCAAAACCAAAAGTTTAGGCATATTACGAAGGCTATACTGAAGCGGTGTTTTTAAAATGTGAAAACACAGCTTTGTGTTTTATTCTCCAATGCATTGCCTGAGGGCTTGTTGCAGTTTTCGAGACTGCAAGGGCTACTGGCATAACAATGAAGGAGACAAATCTTTTACACTGCTATCTGTATGAGCTTTTGGCAACCAGACTTTCCTGAAGTGAACAATGTTGAATGGCTGAAAATACAGCTAAGGAGATACATACCAATTGAGGAGTTGGGATGATCTGGGATCCCGTACTCAAACTCACTGCTGTTTTATTTAGCAATGTAGATCTTCTCAGGTATCTCTGTCCATAATACTTTGGAAGCAAACGGCTTTTGAATTTTGACATTAAGATGATACCACGGAAAAATATAAAGTTTTAAAGACAAAGAAAACTCCAGAGACTAACACATAAAACATCAACAACACTCTATAAGAAGGGAATGTTTGAAGTAAGAATTACTAAAAGCGTTGAGCAAGGTGAATAGCAAGTTTGGTAACTATTAATTTATGTAAGTCAGACTGCAGGGACTGACTCTCTCATGAGCACTGTATGAATAAGAGCATAAACACAGTCTGAACAAGCAACGTGCCTGCTCAGGAGTTTGTTCACGGGAGCTTTTTACAGAGATTCACAGAATATGAAATTCAAGAATTCTGTACTTAAACCAGCCTAATATTTCCAGAGAAGAACACTTAAAACATTCAGCTCAGGTTTTAATGTAATTAGAATAACGTTATATCTTATCATGGATTACAAAGCTGTTTAACCTGTCAGTGTAATTACAACCTTTCTTAGCCTGGCTGGGTATATGAAAGCTGGTAGCAGATTGTTGTGGTTTAAGCCCACTCAGCTGGCAACAAAGCACCATGCAGCTGCTCACCCACTTCTAACTCCCTCCAGTGGGACAGGGAGTAGAAAATAGAAAAGGTTTGAGGTTCCAGACAAAGGACAGGGAGGACTCACTCTCCAGTTTTAGTCATGGGCAAATGACAGACTCAACTTGGGGAAACAAAATCAATTTAATTTAAACAAAATCACCATCAATTCACAAATTCAATTACAGTAGGACAGTGATAAATACAACCGGATCTGACACACAGCTTCTATTCACTCATCCGTTCTTCCTGGGCCCAGCTCTCCTATCTTGTCCCTGACAGCAATGCAGGGGAGCAGGGAACGGGCATTGCAGTTAGTCCCCGTCTGTCCTGTGTTGTTTCTGCAACTCCTTCCTCCTCAGGGGATTTCACAAACTTCTCCTACCAGCATGGGTCCTTTCTGTGAGCTGTAGTCCTCCCAGTGGCAGACTTCCCTAAGGTACCTCTTAGGCTTCCCTAAGGTACTTCTTCTGAAGCAGTCCCTTGCTTCTGCATGCGGTCTTCCAGGGGCTGCAGACGGGATTCTTTTCCATCATTCATCTCGAAGGACTTCAGGGGCTCAGCTTGCCATCTTGCTGTGGGCTGAAGGTGAATGGTTGCTGCAGTGTGTCTCCCCCAACTCCTTCCTCACAGACCTGGATGTCTGCATGGCTCTCTCTCACCTGTCCCACTACTCCCCCAAGCAAAAGAACCCTCAAAACAAAAGGGCCTGCCAACAGGTTTTCCCCTCTTAAATATGTTATTGCAGAAGCACTGATTGGCTTGGTCTTGGCCAGAGGTGGTTCTGACTTGGAGCTTGAAGCTTAAAGCTTCATACAGAAGCCACACCAGTAGTCCTTTTCCTGGCTACCAAGCCCTGCCAGACACAAACCCAATACACAGAACCTATCTACTTTCCCAGGGGTAAGCCAAATGGCCATAGATAAACTTCACACCAATGCCCAGTACTCCCAGAGAGTAAAACTGGTGAACACATATCCCCCAGGAAGACACATATGTAGGTATAAACCATTATTTACCACAATTTCCTGACTATTAAACATGTTACAGAAATATGTTTTTCTATTCTGATAACATAAAAGTATACTAGAATCTTGCTTTATGCTGACTGGCACACCAGAGTTTACCCAGTGGATATGCAGATTTAACTAAAAAGGAGGACAGCATACCTGAGCAAGAAAAGGGAAAACAGAGTATTTCAGTTAATGTTTTCATTTTTTAGACCAGAATTCAGTAAATCCCTTCAGATTTTATACTATTTTTATCCTTTCTTTTTTGTGATCCAATTGTCGCTACTGAAGCTTGGATCACACTAAAACAAATCACATTTGTTAAAGGTTCAAGACCTGGTAATATGAAAGAAACATTTTAATATGAAAAGGAAACAAAAAAAAAGTGGTTTTTAGATGAAACTAGAGTCTACAGAAAATGAAGTGTTTTATTTACTTTTGGATTTGAAAAAAATGACTTTTTTAAAAAAAAAAATGCTTTAAAGTGCGGAGAGGAATATTTCGTTTAGAAGAATGTTGAAACAAAGCATTTTGGCAATTCCAAAATGTAGTGTTGCTTTGTTAAGTTGTCAGAATTAAATGTTTTGACATTCAAAAATTATTTCTTCCTTCTGGCCAAAGGTATTTGCAACATTTGCAAATTGAATTTGATCTCCTAATAGCTTCTGTTTCCTGATTTCTGAGTTTTTGATAAATGTTCCAGCCAACCACAAGATACTCATTATTTACATTAGGAACCTTTTCTAAACCTGCTAGGAAAAGAAGGAGTAGTCATCAGAAAGCAGTAGTGACAATATTAATTAGTTGAGGATTATAAGGATTCTTCTAAGTACTCTTCTAATTGCAGCGCTTTTCTGTAAACACTGAAGTTACCCACTGGTTTTGAAAAAAGTGAGTCATGATGACCAAATATTAGAAGTCAGGAGAGGAGATTGGTCTATTCTTAGATCGTTTTACTAGGTTTTTCAGAAATGCTCTAAATTGGTCCAGTGAGTAATGCATTCTGTCTCATTTATTGTCGTATGGGGTTGGTTGTCCTCTGCAATGTCTATTTCTGTTGACAACTACATCAGGTTAAAGAAGTTACCTAATTTTCCACTGCTTAAAATCTGTTAAGTGGAGCCTAGTATTTTTAATATATGTAGTAAAGAAAATTTTGCTGAATATAAAAGCCAATGAGACAGATTCTGCTGCTAACTGTAGATGTCTAATGCCACATTGTGGCATATTGTGAAGTGTCCTGTTTCGATGTCAGCCATTGGTTTGGTTTGGGGGTTTTTTGGCAAGGGGATTAGTTGGTTTCTCGGGGTTTTTGTTTGTTCATTTTTTCTTTATTTGTTTATTTTTCCCATAAAAATACAGGTCTGGTGTTATACCTGCCAGATTCAGAGGTATTGTACAGCCTAAGGTTTATCAAGAGCTTTATGTTTAGCAGTGAAGTCCCATTGTTTGTTTAAATGGCCTTAGTGCAGTTTCCTAAAGACTCGACTCTGGTGCTAATGTAGGTATTAAGGCATCTCAGATATCTTACTGAAGGCATGTATGACATGACGTGAAGATTTCCATTGTACCTTTGTTTGGGTATCTGAGACCTGGTGCTGAATCCCACCCTTGCCGATGTTAAGAACAAGCAAACAAACAAAGCCCCTTGAAAACACCTAGTCGAAAACATCCAACACATTCAAGTAATTGAGAAACAACAAGAAGCCTGAAATTGTATGAATCATCTTTAAACCTTTCTTCTGTTAATACATCTAGAGTTGCTAATTTCCTTTGTAACATCTTTTGTGAATTCAGTTACAGAGCCTAAACAAAATATTGTCATGTGGGAAACACAAAAAGAGTTTCAGAGTCTCTTGAAATCAATGCAATTTCTCTTTGATAGCATAACTAATTTTCTCAAGAGGGTATCTGCAATTTGTTAACACACTGATTTATTTTCCAAAGGGAAAGCTTCAGTTTTCAGTTCTGGTAATTTGTCACCTAGCCACTACAAAAATAACACCTATAAATTTGCTCTGAGACCTGCTCAGTCTAAGCGCAGAAAAGTTATTTAGCAATCATAACTTATACTCAGAGGAGATGCTATCTCAAAAAATACTACAGCTACCTCTCTAACACACCCTTCTAACAACTCTCCATAATGGTTGCACAGCATGTGAACAAAAGTGCTCCTGCATCCCACATATTTGTAACAATATAATGTCATTGAATATCACTTGCAATGCTTTCCCTTTTTTTTTTTTTTTTTTTTGTCAGAAGTCCAAAAGCCCAGCTCACTTGTCTCATTTTCAGAGCAGAAGAGGTCTGAGAGAATGTGAAGTTCTTTCCAAGCAAATGTCACTCTTATGCTTGTTGTGGTAATAGATGCTAAAACAGAACATGTCTTCTTAATATTGGTTTTCATCTCCTTCTTCATAAATTGTTATCCTTTCAAAATAAAAGGAAAATCTCTGAAATCATTATACTGAAAATAATGTGTTTCTTTGTGAATCTGCACTTCAGTCTGGCTTTTGTTTTACTAGATTTTTGTTTTAAAGTAGACAGATGACTATTCTAATAAGACTGTAGAGCAATGAATACTAAATTAATAAAAATGAAAGTTCTGTTCTTTTTAGCACGGATTGTTTCCTCATAAAAATCAACAAAATGCAAATATGATTGTTCCATTTCTGGTTTTGGAAAAAGATTGAAGAAATGCATTCCTGCTTGTGGTGGGTTGACCACAGCCAACAGCCAAAACCCCATACAGGCCCGCCCACTTGCCCTCCCTCTCTCCCAGTGCATCCCAAGAATCTGTGGGGTCAAGATAGGTAGCAAAAAATGTGAGAAACCTCATGAGTTGAGATAAAGACAATTTAATAGATGAAGGAAAGACTAACCAGCAAGGCAAAACAAATTACTCAGCCCCTCCCGCAGACATACCAATGCTCAGCCTCTGTCCAAACAATGTCCACCTTGTAAGACAACTCCGTTTCCCCACTTCCTCCTCCTGTACTCCAGCTCTTATTTCTAAGCACTCTGGTGTATAGAATGAAATATTCCTTTTGACAGTTTGGGTCAGCTGTCCCTGACATGTCCTCTCCCAGCTTCTTGCCCACCTCCAGCCTACTCACTGGGAAGGGAAGAGCTGGAAAAAAGATAAAGTCTTGACATTGTGCAAGCACTGTTCAGCAACAGATGAAACATTGGTATGTGATTATTATTTTAGCCATGAATCCAAAACATAGACTGATGCAGGCTTCCATGAAGAAAATGAGTTCCATCCCAGCCAGATCCAGTACATGACTTAGTATTTTAAATTGTTTAAAGCCAGCACTGCATTTGCTGTTTTTCCCTTGTGTTGAATCCTTCTAATCTGATATACATGCATCCTTCTGAATACTACTTAAAAAGAATGTAACACTTCATCTTTGCTTAAATACATAAACCAACCTTAACTTTCCTCATTTTCCTCCCTAAGTGTTCATCCTTCAGCACTTTTCTCTATCCTGAGAATCCTTAAAATACACTTCTATAATGTATATTCTAGAGCAGTAGATTTGCTACTAGTTTATATATTCATTTGAATGTTATTTCTTGCTGCTAGGACAGAAAGAGCAGTTCATATTGATATAGAAATGAAAATTTATCAAGAGCATTATTTCACATCCTTTTTTGGCCAGAAGTCTGCAATGGCAGCTAGCTGTACTGCAGCCTACAAATGTGGGAAATTGTACTAGACATGTGAACCTTGTTACAAATGAATAGTGAGTGGTAGACTATGTTGGGGAAGATTATGGAGAGGTTCATCTTAGATGTGTTCACATGGCAGATGCAGGACAACCATGGGATCAGGCCTTCTATGACCATTTGACCCACCTAGTGGATGAGGGCAAGGTGGTCGATGTTGTCTACCTGGACTTCAGTAAGGCATTTGACACAATCTCCCACAGCATCCTGTTGAACAAGCTGGTGACTCATGGTGTAGACAGGTGAACTCTTCACTATGTCAAAAACTGGCTGGATGGCCAATCCCAGAGGGTTATGGTAAATGGAGTCAAATCCAGTTGGCAGCTCGTCACAAACAGGGTTCCCCAGAGCTCTGTTCTGGGACTCGTCTTGTTTAATATCTTTATCAATACCTGGATGAGCAGATTGAGTGCTCCCTCAGTAAATTTGCAGATGACACAAAATTAAGCAGGAGTGTCGATCTGCTTGAGGGCAGGAAGGCTCTGCAAAGGGATCTGGACAGATCTGAAGCCCATCTGAAGTGATGGGCTGAGACTGACTATATGAGGCTTGACAAAGCCAAGGGCTGGGTCCTGCAATTTGATCACAACAACCCCAGGTAGTGCTACAGGCCTGGGGAAGTGTGGCTGGAAAGCTGCCTAGCAGAAAAGGACCTGGGGGTTCTGGTGGACAGCTGACTGAACATGAGACAGCAGTGTGCCCAGGTGGCCAAGAAGGCCAACAGTATTTTGACCTGTATCAGAAATGGTGTAACCAGCAGGAGTAGGGGGGTGACTGTGCCTGTACTCAGCACTCGTGAGACTACACCTTGAATACTCTGTCCAGTTTTGAGCACCACAAATAAGAAAGACATTGAGGTACTGGAGCAGGTGCAGAGAAGGGCAACAAAGCTGGTGAGAGGTCTGGGGAATATATCTTATGAGGAGCACCTGAGGCAGGGGTCCTCAAACTACGGCCCGAGGGCTGGATACGGCCCCTCAGGGTCCTGAAAGCGGCCCGCTGGTATTTACAGAACTCCCCCCCCCCCTCTGGGGGGAAACCAAGCAGCCGCAGATGACTTCCTGCCACTTAATCCGCACCCCAGCCAGAGCCTGGGTGTGGCAAAGTTCCTTCAGTCCCTTCTGGCCACCACTTCCGGACTGCGCAGCCGGGATGAGGAGGGGGGCGGTGGCATTAGCAAGGTGGGCAACTCCCCTGTCGTTTTTTCCCAAACTATAGACTGGCCCACAACAGTGTCTGAGGGACAGTGAACCGGCACCCTGTTTAAAAAGTTTGAGGACCCCTGATTTATGGTGACCTGACAAATGAGCAGTCACCCATGGATCCAGACCAAGCTCCATGTACACCACCTATGTAGCGGAAATTCCTGCGAAGTGCACCACCATCGTATGCCAGTTCACTGGCAGTAGCGTCCTGGAGAGAAAGCCAGGGACAAACGGTGGATGAGGTGGCTGGCCATCTCCGCCAGTACAAAGGAAGCATCTCCTCCTCTCTAAATGCCTATGTTTCAACTGTCAAGCACTTGGCTCGAGAGGTCCAGCAGATCAAAGAGAACATGTCCCACTCTCCACCTGTACGAGCCCACATCTCAGCTATTAGGAGCAGATTTTTCCCTGTTCAAGAGAGAGACCATGGAAGGTACACACCACGGGGCACCCTGTGGTTTTACCTGTGTGACCATGGAGAAGATATGAGAAGGTAGGATGGAAAACCCACTTCAAAACTAGCTGCAAAGGTACATGAGTTGCAAGGGAAGACGACTGTGAAAGGGTAGTCCTCCAAGAAAAATGTCACCCCAGTTTCCAGTGGGAAATCACCCAGACAGAAGAAAAGAGCTGATCTGACCCCTGACCCTCTCGAGGGGACCTCTATGTTGTTCTTATATGAAATCAGTGATTCCGATCAGGATTAAAGGGGCCCTGCCTCCAGCCAGGTGGAGGAAAGGGATAATCGGATTTACTGGACTGTGTGGATCCAATGGCCTGGTACGTTAGAGCCACAAGAATACAAGGCTCTAGTAAATACTGGTGCACATGGCACCCTGATGCCATCAAGCTATAGAGGAGGTGAAAACATCTGCATCTCTGGGGTTACAGGGGGATCCCAACTGCTGACTCTATTGGAAGCTGAAATAAGTCTAACAGGGAAGAACTGGCATAAACACCCCCTTGTGACTGGCCCAGATGCCCTGTGCATTCTGGCCATAGAATACCTCAGGAGGGCATACTTCAATGACTCAAAAGGGTACTGATGGACTTTTGGTATAGCTGCCCTGGAGGAAATTGAACAATTGCCCACCTTACCCGGTCTCTCAGAGGACCCTTCAGTGGTGGGGTTATTGAGGGCTGAAGACCAGCAGGTGCCAATTACCACCAAGACGGTGCACCGGAAGCAGTACGAACTGGAGTCGAAGGCAGCCAAGTGGTATGCCACGGTTGATATAGCTAACGCGTTCTTCTCCGTTTCTATTGCAGCAGAGTGCAGACCACAGTTTGCATTCACTTGGAGGGGCATCCAGTACACCTGGAATCGATTGCCCCAGGGGTGGAAACACAGCTCCAC
>JAVSBS010027232.1:55409-68065 GCA_033124195.1 Coracias cyanogaster | reverse complement strand
TAGGGGTTGGAAGGGACCTCAAAGATCATCTAGTCCAGCCCCCCTGCCAGAGCAGGATCACCTACAATAGATCGCAAATGCCACGTTACTTTTATACTCCATCTCCATGTATTCCTTACAGTTTTTCTAAACGATTAGCAGTGACTTTGATCACCTGAAAACTTAGCAGTTATAATATTAATAATGCTGATCTACTTTGGTGTTAAAAGCTGCATTTTAAAAATTCCTATTTTCAGAATACTCAAAACCGTGATGCTGCAAAAATTTATTGCAGGAAGGAGATTTTCTGTTTATATGCTCTTCTTCAGCTCCAAGAGTTTAGTCTCAGAGATTTTGTACTGAATAAAATATACCATGAAAATTGGGAGGCTATTCTAATAAAATGGAAATGGTTTTATAACAGAACTAAATAGAACAATTCTTTATGTGATTATGTGATTATAGAAGGTATGTGTAGAATTAAGGTGTTTTTTCTACCCAGATCTCCCAGAGATATGGTATTCTCAAGAAACCCTTGTTCACCAGCAGCATTAGAGTTCTCATTAATAATTTTAGCATAGTGGTCACTAAAGGCAAATACTGCCCCTAGATAATCTGTTTACTACCAAGGTAAGGAATATAGCAAAAAGGGTGGATCTGATAACATTCCCTATTTCCATAGTGCAGTTGTATAACTAATTTCGCACACAGAAATATAATTCAGGCATTTATCCATTCAAGAGAAGATGATAGTCCTGAGCATCAGATCTTGAAAGCAGAGTGAGATTCTCAGAGCATCTGATATGGGCCTAACAAGGGCATCTTCACCAAGGGCCAACTATTACCCAAACAGATGTGGGTGGCTATGGCCAAACATGACAATGCAGATCAGCAGGCAACAGGAGAACTATATCTGCAGTTGCTGGAGAGGTATAGCTGGATATCAACCTATTTGGTAAGCAGTTTGTGCTGATATCTGACTATAAAACCTGCCTAATCATAGAGACCTGGTGAACACTGTCAAGCCACTGCCTAACATGCATAGAAGCAGGTGACTCGAGGTGTCAGAGCTGAGCCTTGCCCAGAGTTTTACATGGATGCTGACAGCAGTGAATGTCCTCTCATACTGGGCTGTTTCAACTCACTGGTGCTGTGACCAGGGAAGGTCGCAGCTAACTATAACTGTGCACATGCATATGTAGGTGCATGTGTATGTGTGTGTATATGTTTGTAAAACTTGCCTTGACACAGCTTCTCTCTTGCTTGGTCCACTTCATGAATTAAATTTAGCAGTATCACATTATTTGGTATTCCTTTTTCCCTCATGACAGCATAATCCATTACTTCTATTTCTGCTCCCCTGTATTCAGCTTCTGGGAGTTAGTGTACACTGCTCTGATAAATAAGACAGCACTTCACATAATTTAGTGTGAAACTAGAACTGCTAATGCAACGTTGTCCTATTATTGATTTCATTTAAGACTTAGAGATAGTCTTATACTTGCCATATAAATATGAGTTATACAAATTCCTGGATTTCTCTGGATAGTTTGAAGTATGATGTATCTTCCATTGCTTCAATACTATTCTAGTAAAGCTAGAAGTGGAGTCTTCCTTTGTGTAGACATTACTCTGCTCTGCCAGTCGGAGAAGATTAAGAATTAAGAATTAACAGACATCTCCTACAGATGCCCTCTATTTTTAATAACAGGTGTAAATGGAGCATGGAATGGGACCTGATCACCCTGAAGTCACTGGTGTAAATTCTCAGATCTTCATTAATAAGAAGAATATAGGTTTACACATAATAGGATCAACAGGGTACTTTTTAGCAATATGACCAATTGTATGAACTAAGCTATGAGATTTCCCTTAACTAATACCAGTTTCACATCCAGAAACTGGGGATGAACTGTATTGATTTCAATCATTGAAGATACTAGTGATCTGCGAAGGTGTTTGACAATGAGAAAGGGAGATATCATGGTAATTTTCAAGAAGGGGTAGCAGAAGGATTTGTAAAAACTACAGGTTGATCAGTTTAACTTAAATAAATTATTCTGGGATCTGTGTCCAGACACTTCAAGGAAAAAATATTTTTGGGAGAAACAAACATCGATTTAGCAAAGTCAGATTGTACCAGATAAACCCAATTGCCTTCTGTGATGAAATGAGTGGTTCAGTGGTGAAGGAAAGAAAAGTTAACATTGTTTGATTTTAGTCAGGCTTTTGAGATGAACACTCATCCTTGCGTTATTTTCAGAGATGTCTTGGGGCTCCAGGCTAAGTAGTTATTCCTCTTTCTCTGTGTGTTTACAGAGTTTGGGCAGGGGGTAGAAAATATGCTAGAGGTAAAGACTGTTATTCAATGGACATTGAAAGGGTAGAGAAGAGTGTTCAAAGAATTCCTACACGAGGAGAAATAAACCTGGGCATTAGCACAATCTGGAGGTTGATTGGCTACAAAATAGCTTTGCAGAAAGGGACACAATATTCTGGTGAACAAGTTGAATATGAGCCAGCAATGCACTCTCATGTAAAGAAGTATGACATCCTCCTAGGCTACCTTAGGAAGAATGTTGCCAGCAGGTCCAGAGTAGTGATCCTTCCCTGGTATTAGCCTTCATGATGTTGCATGTGGAATGCTGCATCCACTTTTGGCCTACCTATTACTAGAGAAAGATTGGCAAATTAGAATGGGTTTAGCAGGAAGCCAGGTAGCTAGCTGGCATAGTAACTGGGGAGTTGAGGAAGTCGAGTTTCTTTTCACTTACGGGAAGGTCTTACTGCTATTTTCAACTTCCTGATAAATGTACCCTGGAAGTGCACAGAATAAACACACTCAGTTGACACAAAAGTAAATTCTAATTAGACAGGAGGGTAAAAATATTACAAAAAGGGTGGTCAGGTGTTGCCCTGGGAGGCTCTAGATATTATTGCCATGGGAATACCTTACCTTTCATGTTAATCAACCTGGTATAACTTTGAAGCCACCCCTGCTTTTAACAGAGTATCAGAGTGTTGTACCAGATGACCTGCAGACATTTATATCAAGCTAAATTATTTTATGATTCTGTGATCTTTTTGTATAAAAGAGTTTGGGGTTAGGGTGGGAAGTTGCTTTAATCTTTCAACAATTAATAGTGTCTCATAATCCCTGGTAAATTATATTACTGAATCAACTGGTCTTTCTCATAACTTCAGATTTTGTAGGTTTCTCTTCCTGCTTTCACTGCTAACAGAAAATAAACTCTAGTCAAATTTCTGCAAACTACTCACAGCCTGTTCTAAGACTTTTCTTTCAAAAGTTAAGCAAAGGTACCTTCTTGTATTTGTCAGTAACAGTCTGTTTTCCTTTTCAATACTATTCTAAAAGGTTTTTTTTCTGAATCTCTCTTAAAGTTTTGGAGTGGAGGCACAAAAATTAGGCAAAATACTTGAATGAAAATTGTACCATAGACAAATAAAATGGCAATATTTCCCTTTTATTGTTGTTTTTCTACCACAAAGAATAAAAAAGTAATACAGTTACTTTTAATCAAGACTCTTACCTGATAGGTAGAGAAATATGAGTTACAGTACATATCAGTCATGATTTAGGGTCAGGGCAGTTTGCTAGACCTGTAACAGACACCCTCTCTTAACCTAACTCCTGCCCTGAAGGAGGAGAGCAAGAAAAAAGAATAGGAGGCAGGTTTTTGAGTCCTTGTTAACCCTTTCCTTTCCCAAAGGCAAAGAGAAAGGAAATAAGGGAGAGAGGTTTATGGACTGGAAAAGAAAACTAAAAGAGCTTTAAAGCAAATAATAACAATAGAATTGAATATATGTAGATATATCCAAAACTTGTATTGAAACCAGCCTCCCTGATGGCAATTACATCACCACCACCACTGATGCTGTGGAGCAAGCACCGGGGAAGTCCCAGACCGGACTCAGCAGCAGACATTGGGTTCAGGAGCTGGATTCTGGAACTCTATTCACAAACACATGGATTGGGATCAAAGGCAGAATGGACAGAGTCCTCCTCGGATGCCTGCCATTGAAGAAGAAAGTCTGGCTGTTGTGATACCTCAGCTTTATAGCAAATGTGATGTATATGGAATGGAATACCTCATTGGTCAGTTTAGGGTCACCTGTCCTGGCCGCTCTTCCGCACAGGTACGACCTTCTACTTTCTGCACCCCCTGATGTGGTACACAAGATTAGCAGTGACCTTTTTTTGCATACCAAACCCTGGTAGTAACTCAACACCAAGTGTTATCACTGCTAGAAGCAGTGTGTGTCTGCAAAAATATGCCGTTAACTTTAGAAAGTGCAGTTAGTTAGAAAAGACTTAGCTGAAAAATAAAATCATTGAACAGAATTTTTCTGTTCTAACTCAATTCAGGACACTACTTTAGGATCTATTGGGGTATTTTAATCCAATCTCAATGTAATTTGATATAGAGTCACTACATCCTCTATGTAACAAATCACGTTATTAATCTGGGATGCTACAGAAACACACTTGGCATTCTTCTCATTCTACTATTGGCAATGCAGAATGAGTAGAAAGAACATTTCTTTTACTTGTTTCATAACTACTTTTTACAGCTCTAGTGGAACCAGCCTGAAGCCTGAGTCCAAAATTAATTTTAAACTCAGGCCCAACTACATTTAAGTGTAACTCATTCACTGATAGCTCCCTTTTGACTTCTTTTTAAGCCAAATAATGAGAGTTTGCATATGACAGGATAGTATTGGGACACATTATAGGGACTATTCATGATGTGAGAAGACCAACTGTATCTCTATTATCTGAGTCATTGAAAGGTAAGGTAAATTATTATGGAAGTTTCTCAGTTGATTCTAAATTCCTGGGTGTGCATTATTTAATTTGAAAAGGTCTGCTTGGTAGTTGCAACACAATACTGGCATTTTTTTTAACAATGAAAAAATGCTGAACATTAATGGTTGCTGAAAGGCAGCGTAAAATTCACACATGATTTCCAGCTTTTACAGTTGTGGGCAAAAAGTGAAATTACTGAAATCTGAGAAAATGTCACAGACCTAAAATAAGAAGACTACTAACAAAAAAAGTATGTGCTTCTTCTACTAAAAAATAAGACAGTTATTAAGTAGCTCTTAAAATTAATTTGTGTCTTTAAATGCTGGAATTTGGCTTAGCTTAGTATTGCAATATTACTGATAATTTTCTAATTTTGTTAGACGAAAGTCATAGGCTCTGTGTGTACCATTCTAAGTTTGTTCAGGCTAACAGGAATTTTATTACTGGATTCATAGGACCTAACATCATATTAAAAAATTATGATTTCAAGAATTATAAATAGAAGCTAAATTTTGTCTGGTGGGTCAACAAGATAGTCCTAATTTCAGATTTCAGCTGCTCTGAACACACTGCTGATTTCAAATAATTGTATACCCCCAAATCCACTTGCATCTTTAAAACTATTAGTGTTTTTGGTCTCAGCTGCTGGACATTCCACTCAAATATCAAAGGCCTAGCCAAGTTTTCTTGGCAGGATAAAGTGTTTGGTCTTTACATTATTATTCCTAGAGTTGCTGCCTTCTTCCAGAAGCAACATCACTTGAAATGTTCAGTCAGTACTGAAAAATTAGCTCTTTAAAATCATTGTTAACATTTGCACTTCAGAGTGGCTGTTATCTGATGATTTAACAATATTTAGCTAAGCTTTGAAAGACTGCTTTACACGTGTGTATGATTTCTATAGTGTGAAAAAACAAGGAGAAAAGAGGGAAGGAAATCACGCTGTGTGGGTTGAAAGGGAATGAGGGGCAAATCCAGGAATAAAGCACTAGATTCATGATTTTCAGTCCTCAGTTGTATGCCTCAGACCCCTTCCTCCCACACTGAGAGCCTCAGAAGTATTATACCAGACCAAGAGAGAAGACAGTTTTTGAAGTGAAAATCAGTACTGCCAAGACATGACACTATCCTGGAGATAAAAAGCATGAGAAATACTGTTTAGCAAAAGTCCCACTATATCCCTACTGGTCCTGTAACTGAGCCAACCTTACAAGATCTCAAAAAGCTACCAGGATTTTATCAGGCAACAAGCAGATGCTTTTTACCGAAACTTTTTTCCTAGCTGTAGAAGACTACTACTTATGTGTTTTCATGCTATTGTTCATCCTGTTTCTCCCCTGTCATCTTCTGTGATTTCTTCAGTCAGCTAACCTCTCTTCCACTATCCACAGTTTTTAAAACCTGATTTTATTTACTGTTTTATATCAGGGAGCTCTAGAAAGTAATAGCTGAAAATAACACTAGCTTTTAAAACATTATTTTAAAGCCTTACTGTGATTTGACAAGGCTGTATGTTTTAGTGTTTCTTATGGTGATCCATCAAAGTGGGTATTGCAGACACCTTGAACTTTTCAAGAATTCTAGCTTCCCACGTGTCATGTATTTTCACACCCAAGATCTGTTTTTAAGATCTGTGTGAGAGCCTACACATGTCTGTACATATGAACATATTTTAGAAACTGTATCTTCAGATGTACAGAAAGGCTTTACATTCATTTATTTATGTAAAGCTCCATAGTCAAGCTATTATTGGAGGCTTATGAGATGGATAATATGAACTGAACATGTTCAGCATATATTTGTTAGAAAATATTTTGTTAAATGTACATTCTTTTACTGACTAACAAGTTCTTACAGCTGTTCTGGAATGCAATTCCATGTCTTTCTAATATTTTTTTCAAAATTTAAGACTATCAGGTATTGAATTACAGGATCTCATAGTAATAGTTGAAACTCTTCCCCACCCCCTCATCCATTCAGATTAAATTATAATAGTCTGTAGAATGCGGATGCTTTAGATTTTAGATTTTTTTTTTTTTAGATTTTGGGATGTGTCAGTCAACATAATATTTTTAATTAAACCGATGTGAATTCAGTGTTGTTTCTCATTTTCCTGTCTAACATGCTTTCTATTATGAGATTTAACAGTTGCTCACAAAGTGCGTGTAGTTCAAGCTGCAATCATTCATGTTGCCTTTTTAATGCTTTAGGAAGACTGACTGTGATTTGAAAAAGTGTCAAAAATTAATCCAAAGATTCATGTCTGTGACACTCATCCGAAACCCTGGCACAGGCTTGGAACACAGCTGGACTATTCTGACTCACTAATTTAAGTGTCATTATAAGTACCTTGATGTGACTACATAAGTATGTATATAGGCCTGATGTGAGCAGCCACATAGGTGGCCTATAGATACCCTCCCTATAAAGGGAAAATTACTGAACACAAGAAAATGGCTGCTGAAATACTGACAGAGGAAATGCCTGCCAGCCTGGGAACTAGGCCTGTTACTCAGAAACATTCTCAAGAGATGTAGCTGGAGTCTTTGAAGTACAGATGGGTACCTTGCAAATGGAGATACCCTGAGATACCATTGCTTAGCCCAAAGGCAGAGAACTGTAACAGCAATCATAATAAACTGAAAAGGTGAAAAACAGTCTGGAAAAAGAGGGAAGCATCCTGAGGAAGTAAGAATCACTAATTGCCATTGGTTATTTTAACCACAAGAACAGGAAAACAATCTGGAAAATTAAAAATTGGCCTGAGAGGGTAGAAAATATCATCATCTATTGGATGTTCCTGGTCAAAACCAGAAATTAACACAATCTATTGGCATCTCAAAGTGGTAACGTCCTATGTCTTCTTATGTCTCTAAGAGAAGAAAACCACCTAATTTTTATCCACAATGGAGCTCGTCTACCTGAGGACTTCCTATGCTGCATGTAGTTTTCCCTAAACAAGTTTGTGTTCTAGAAGATCTTGAACTCTCTCTGCACATGTTTAGCCAACTCTGAACTTTGTGATGCAGATCATCTTTGAAGTGAGACTCTGTCTGTTATTTTATTGGTCCCTCTCTAGGCCCAACTCTGGGGGTGGTTTGGTTTGTCCTCCCACTTTTCAGATGGTTGGATCCCCTTCTGATATAGTTTGGCCCCCTTCTGGAATCTGTTTAATGCACTTATTGCCATATATACTATATGTATGGAATCTATCATAAGTGTATCTGCTATTATATTATGGTAAAGTTTTGGCTTACTAGTGATAAATTTGTAACTTGTGATATTATATATACTTTATTGCTGCTATTATTGGCTATTATTGATTATTATTATTGATTGTTGCTATAATTGGTCACTACTACACTGTTGATCACTTCTGCTATTGATTGCTATAATAATATATACATTCACTTTATCAATGATAGCTATAATTGTTAGTGATTTTTGTGGCAACAAAGTAGAGAAATTTAGAGGATACAGCCTCTGACCCCTTGTGTATTATGGAATCCTACAGGAGCCCTTATGTATTACAGAATCCTACAAAATCCTCCAGACCCATGGTCCTGATCTCTATACAACCAAGTACAGGCCAGGTAACGCTTTAGGTCATGACAAGATCAGGTTAACATCTGCAAAGCACTGTAATTAACCCATGATAGAGCAGTGCTGGATGATTCACCTGCATGACTTCTTAAATATGTCATCACAGGCCAGGTGTTGAAAATGAACATATTAATTCAAAAGGTACAATAGGTTCTGATTTCCACTAGAACTAGGACATGGAGGTTGGACAAACTGAAGGAAAGCTGAAGGTGGACAATTACTATTTACTGATTCTAAGACATGGCTTTTTTTTTTCCTAAAAAAAAAAATACTAATTTACTGTAATTTTTAGCTATTATTCAATTTCAAATTATTTTATGTAGATACCTATCACAATTGTTTACACTAAATAGCTAATAGACACCATCTACTTTCAAATAAGACTGTTTTATTTTTTCTTCTTACTTGAAAGTTTTAAAAATTAAAAAATGCTCACCATCACACTGATGTGGCTATCTGCCTCTCTCATTTTCAGCTTTGTGGGGCTACCACTATAATACAACACTCAGTAACTCAGTTCATTTTAATAATCAAAATCCATAAGAAGCAAAGTAGCATCCCAACACTTTGTGAAAGGAGAACCCCAGTGTACTCTGACTGGGTACCAGTCTGGAGAAGTGAAAGATCAGGACTCCAAAGCAAGCTGAATGAAACCATAGTGATCCAACTATGTTGATTGAACTTCTGCCTCTCCCTCCCTCTGAAGCTACTGCCTCAATGTAATCTCATTATTCTATTGCTCTTTAGCCAAGACTTGGAGATGTTACTTGTGTGGTGCAATGTCTCAGAGCAGACAGCATTGTTTTTTCACTTGCTTTTTCCTCCATTTGTAAACCTGTGGTCAGTACTAATGAACAACAGTGTACTTATTGCTTTAGGCTTTTTAGAAAACCTAGCTGAGTACTTTGCACAGTAAACATCAGGGAACTGGAAAAGTCCAATTAAATTCTGCAGATTGATTGAGGTTTTATTTTTTTTTAAGCTGTCACACTGTCTTGGCCGAGGGTGTGAAAATACTCAGAGCACCAGTCATCCCTGTGTGTGAGAGTTGTACCTACATTGTAATGCTATAAAGTAACCAGCAATATACTATCTGTTTATGTTGATTTCCTATCATTTGGAAATGATTTTAAGGAAGTAAGATGAAGGCATCCATGTAGATTCAATCACTGTGGTTCATTATGCTGAAAAAAATAATGAGAAAATAAATACTCTGGAAGAAATCCGTCTCTGTATAGATAAGTCTGATTATATTAACATGATTATCTGTATCTAAAATCCATTCTTCATCTCTGTATTTTAGGAATTACAGATAATCCTCCTGGGATTTGTGATTTTTTTTTACTGTTGACTTCACTGACATCAGGATCTGTGCCGCAAAAAGATGTTTGATTCTGTATTCCTAAAAAAAATAGCTTTTGTATGATATTTTTTTCTTTGTAAATCATAGGGATCTTATTCAAAGCAGCTTATTGAAATGTCGGTATCGATTCACAAATACAATTCACCCTCTCATCTATTATTTTTTTCCTAATGAGTTTTTTTTTTTATTCCAGCATTCTTTTGTTGTTCCTTATAACTTTGAAAAGTGTGGGTCTGTAAACAGCATGGGGTTTTTTACTTAGTTTTGTCCATTTCAATGAACATTTTAACTCACAATAATTGTTGTTCAAATACAGTGAGGTGGAGGAGCAGAGGGAGAAACAGATAGAAGAGGATAAGAAATAACAGAAACATAGAGTCTGTTTTTTTAACACCTATCCTAGCTTTGTATCACAGCAGATTTGCAGATATGCAAAAATTAATACATTCTCTTTCCTTTCTTCTATTCTTCATTTCTGAGCAAAATCTGCCACCCAAAAATGAAAAATCCTTTTTGTTATTATGAACCCACAGAGTTTATGTTGAGACAATTAAATCTGATTTTTTTTTTCAGAAGTTTGTCCACTTGTAAATGTCAAATTTTAGAAAATAAAGAACAGAAAAGAAATCAAACCAAAAATGGGTCAACAATATCTATTGATTCTTCAAAAATATTTTCAGTATATTTTCTCCTTCAAATGTTACTAACATTAAAAACAAACAAACAAAACAACAAAAACAAAAAAGCAAGGAAATTTTTATCATCCTGATTAATAATTTTACTGAGTTTCTGAAAGGTCATTTACTCTTACCTTAGGAAAAGGGGAAATGAGAAAAGGAAAGGGAAGTCTGATTTAAGATCAAGATCTTCGCTTATCTCTCTCAAAACAAACTTCTCCACTTATTTCCATTTATCTTCTCAAATATCAGTTGCAAATATAGAAGCTCTGGGAGTCTAAGATCCAAACTGTCACTCAGGTCTGTGTTCTTATTTTCATTGCCAGTGTTATGAAAACCTTCTAATTTGGTTCAAATGAGGAAAAGACTGTCCCCACTTTAGAATGTATTAAAATTATCAAAACATTATTGTTGCTGAAAACATACAATCCGACATACTGATCACTCTTGTATTTGTGTATTAAAAGACTTCTAGAGGGCACATAAAAAATTTGATGAGTATGAAGTATTATGCCTTTGAATAATAGTTGATCTTTATCATGGTTTAACCTCAGCTGTCAACTAAACACCACACAGGTGCTTGCCCACTCCTCCCCCACATGCCCTACCCCACAGTGGGATGGGAAGGAGAATTGGGAGAAAAAGGTGAAACCCTGTGGGCTGAGATAAGGACAGTTTAATAGACAACGTAGAAAAGAAACAACAGTAATAACAATAATACTAATGAAATAATATATAAAGTGAGTGACATAAACCACAAGGCTCTACCAGTGCCCAAGGTTCTTTTTCCCTGCTCTGGCTGCATGCTGAAGTCATGTACCTTTTCCCCAGCCAGCCCTCCTTTTCTATAGTAGGCATGACATCAAATATCCCCTTGGCTGGTTCAGTTGTTTATCCCATTGTCCGTGGCCCCTCCCAGCTGCTTGTGAACTAATGTTTGTGAACCTTATCACGGCTGAACCCAGGACAATTATCAACAGAAAACTGTCTGTAAGGAATATATAACTAGTGATGTTGAAGGGTTCTTTTGTTATAAATAATGTCCTAAAAAGCTGTCATAATTGCCATAGTAGTACTTAAGCTACACCATCTGGTACACAACCAGAATGTTCAAATCCAAATGTATTGTATCAGCTTATATTTCCTTTATATGATTACTAACTCAGTCAAATCTATTTAAATTCTTTATTTGCTAACTGGAAAATTCTGATGTAATCTTAAAATGAAAAATTTTGAACTTTATTGAATCTGAAAGAATTTAGGTTTGATTTATTTTAGTGCACTCTATTGTTTAAATAACCGCAACATATATAACCAACATATACATATATGTACATTTGTACAATAAAACCTAGATAGTTTAATTTGTAAACATATAATTAGATATGTAATAAGATTTTTTATTATTATTATATTGATAAGGGTTGACATTTGAAAGTTCAGTGTAATTGTACAAAATAATGGAGAAGCAATAAAATGATTATTTTTACAGCTTAAGTAAATTATTTTTGTTTGAAAACAGAAATATAAAGTAAATATTTTCCACTTTTCTGCATCAAATTAGAGGGAACCTCTGTGAAGTGTATAGAGAATAGTATTATTCTTGCCATAAAAGACTGAATTTGAAAGCCCTTTTTGCTTGCCACAAAGTTATCACAGTAAGAAGTAAGTAAGCCAGTATGAGCTTGCTCATAAGCCAGTATGAACTGGCAAGCATTCAGACAGAATTTAGGTTCAGTTGGATCCTGAGCAAACAAAATACTGCTGTGATAAAATAATAATGTTATGGAGATTTATACCCTGATGAAAATACCCACATACTCATGGTTATTTTGCGGATTCTCCAGGAAAAAATGACAAACAGTGCTTCTCAGCCTTCTCCATGTTTCAACTTCCATTCCAAAGCATATTTAAATAACTTTTCCTCCTTTCTCTGATAGGTACTTCTTTCAAGAATACACAGGAAAAATTTCATATCTCTAAATGTACCAATTTACTACCTGTTTAGATATTCTAGACTATCATAAGCTGTGGATTTACTAGCAAATACAGCAGTGAAACAGAAAAGGCTCTGCTGAATTAGATCGGGCTGAGTCATCATGGGTTTATAAAAGGCAGGTCCTACTTGACTATCCTGATCTCCTTCTATGATATGGTGACGTACTTAGTGGATGAGGGAAAGGCTGTGGATGTTGTCTACCTAGAC
>JAVSBS010027232.1:17598-36501 GCA_033124195.1 Coracias cyanogaster | reverse complement strand
CCTTGGAACTCAGCAGTTACATTTTGTTTGTTGCTGCTCAGAAATTAGATGGAACAGCAAGAATTTAATGATAGTCTTCCCACAATATGTTTATAGAGATAAATGAAACATTTTTGTCCTGATAATGATAGTAAAGACATAGCAGTGCAGAAGTATGTCCACTGATTTTAGTGATAGCAGAGCTAAGCCAATGCTGAACAGTATTTGTGTAATTACTCTATAATTACTCCATTTCCTCCCCAGAAAATAAGTGTTTTCTTTAAGGTATACTGTTCTGCTGAGGAATACATTTACTGTATGACCAATATATCATACAAGCATTAAAATGTGTATTTTAATGTGTATTTGCGGTTTTGAGAAAATAAATACAGTAACTCCAGCATTCTGTTTTCTACTTTCTTTATACCCAGTTGAAGATACAAGAACAAACAGAACCAAAAGTGGGGATGCAGGACTCCTGTAAGTAAATATATGTACACCTGCCCTAAAGTAACAGTTTATTCTGCACTGTTTTTTGTTTGGTATTTTTTTTTTTCTTTTTTTCTGTAAGCTCTTAAATATGTAAGTATCTTCCTGGGCTTTCCGGTTATGTCACTGAAGCACTCAGTTTTGACTGTTTTATGTCTTTGCAGCCGTTCTGCTTGCTTTCATTCTTGATAAAACAATTATTTTCAAGGTTTTGATTGGGTGTTAAGAGGAAAGTTGCTTATAAGTAAAAATATTTCCTTCAAAATATTTAGTGAGGTATTTTTAACAATTTTGAAGTGAGAACTAAAATTAAAATATTTGTTCTTACAGAAGGTCTTTAAATTAGAGGTTCATATAAAGTCCATAAATTTCATAATATCTTATATTCTTCATGAAACATCTTAAAATCAGTCTAAACTTTAGTTAACTGGGGCTGTTTTAAATTGTTTGGGTTTGGGTTTTTTTTTACAATCGTAATTGTTTTCCAAAAACTTGTTATACACCAACACTCAGTGTCTCAAGAACATTGCATCATTTCACTAATTAAATTAATTGAGGCAACCAAAATAATGTGATTAGTTTATGAGATTTTCTTTCTATGTAACTACGGCATCATGAATATATGAAAGCATATACAGACAGCTGTATATGGTGTTTCTTGCTCTTTCTTTCCATTCTTTTCTTCGTTTATCACTCATTTTTTTCTGAAAAGTTTATATTTAATAAGTTTTCTGGTTGTATTTAATGTTCATATTACAATTGTTCTCAAGCTAGTTCTACGCAATACAGACTACATAATGTAGTTTGTGTTTCTTTTTTTCAACAGCTGTTTACAACCTTTTGTAGAGATCCTTTCTTTCAACAAATGTTACTTGGGTATTTTTTCTATTTTATTTTCTGAGTGGAGATTTACATTTTCCTGCAAATCCCTTCTCAATTAGATG
This sequence comes from Coracias cyanogaster, assembly GCA_033124195.1. NCBI lineage: Eukaryota > Metazoa > Chordata > Aves > Coraciiformes > Coraciidae > Coracias > Coracias cyanogaster. The sequence continues at coordinate 35,089 of JAVSBS010027232.1, read as the reverse complement.
TCATTGTTGGGTTTTTTAGACTTTTAATGATGTTTGTCATGATTGTATCTGAGTGCTTGGGAAATGTACATGAATTTACTCCCAGATCAGCAGTTCCATTCTACAGATGCAAGCTAGGGCTATGTCTCAGACCTCTACAAAAGGCTCATTATTCGGATTCCACCAGGTTTAATGTTTTTAGAGACACAGGAATTAAACAGATTATTTAATCACTTTTCAAAAGAGCCGCACACAGCAAGAAATACACTAAAGGCTTCCAGCAAAATTTGGTTTGAAGATCCTGGAATTACAACATTTAGAACAGTACTGAAGGAAGAACAAAAGGCTCTTTGCAGTGTCCTTCATGTAAGTGTTTAAAAACTGGCAGGAGTCCCCATGCTGTTTGGTTGTTAGATCTAGTTGCACTGGAAACAGGAAAAACAATACAGAAAAGCCTAATTAATAACACATTTCAGATTGTTCTGCAATACCCCCTCCATCAACTTTCTCTTTTACTCTCATGTTGTGGTTGCCTTCCAATGTCCTTCAGGGGACCAGGCTGACAGTTTCAGACTTTTCCCAGGTGAATGTGCCCATTGGAAGGGGAGAATACTATAACTTGATGCCCTGTAGTCCCCACCAGGAGGAGCAGGCTGCCCACAGCAATTTCGACCAGCTCTTCCCAGGGCTCACCTTGAGGGTCTGGAATTGCACTTCTCACCTTCCCCTTGACACAAAGGTCTTTCCTTCCCAATCCCTGGGATCTGTCAGGCCATTGTCCCTGGCCAGCTGATTGTGCTCCCCAGGCAAGTAGCAGTCATGGGATAATGGCAGTTCCAACCAGCTGCTTCCAACCAGCTCCAATCATCCAAAGCTGCCCCATCCCCCATGAAAGAGACCTGCCCTGCCCTGCTGCATCTGCATCACTGGAGCGGAGGAATAGGGGTAGGAAATGCATACATTACTTCTAAGGAAAAGACATTGATTAAAATAATCCTTGTAAAACTCTTGATTTGTTTTCCTGGGAAATTAATAATACATATTTTGAAACTGCAGATGTCTTGCTTTGGTTTATTTGATGTGTAAGTTGGTTATGAATATGAAAGGCTCTGACAAATGTAAAAAGAAATAGTCTGCTTTTTGTTATTCTTTTAGTCAAGTAAATATATATGGTTTTATCACGACCAATACTTATTCCCTTATCTCAAAACACTCTTGCCCTTTAGAGAAGAGTTAGATTTTGAGCTGTAGTTGCACTTAAAGAGTCCTAAGATGATTCATTTAGTTTTGTGACTCAGATGTACTTTTCCATATACAGTTTTCCAAATACAGCTCTTTCAGGGAAAAGGTTGGCCTCTTTTCAGTTGCCATCAATCAAGAAGGTGATAGCAAAAGTTATGTTAAAATATAAATGTCACCATCTTCAACAAAAAAATCTCTCAAGGATTTTGTGATTCACTCAGTGATCCAGTTTTTCTTGCTGACTCTCAATGCCCCTTCCATAACACTTTCCTTTTTTAGTATGTCTCTTCATTCACTATAGGCAGCATTAAAAAAAGAAATGAAATCTAGGAGCCCTAGAATATTACAACAATCAGACTTTTTTGAAAATAGGAGCCCATTACATGGGGATATTTCTCTACAGAAACAGCTTTCATACCAATAATGATTTTATTTTGCATTTCTCACTGTAAATAACACTGTGCTTCCCAGCCTCTTACACAAGAGCTAAGGAGCAGAACTGTGTGAAACATTCATTTCTCACCTTGAACTTGTTGAAATGGAGGCTGATTTTGAGCTTTATTATGTTGTGCAAATTCCTAAAATGGAAAGAAAAAAATCACATACGCAGTAATTTTATCATCCCAGATGATGGCATCAAGGTACATGCTTTACCCAGTAGTATTTCCTGGATTTGGGCACATAAAGCATCTACCTCCTGATTTCATGTTGTTGTGAAAAAAACCTACTGCCTGATTTTTTGGTTTCTAAAGGAAGGAAACCAGGTATATAGATCAAGTAACAACAGTAGTTTAGCTTAAAAATGTGAGTTATTGGGAAAATCTGGAGCTGAGTGCCATCTGCCTCAGCAGGTGTAGTGGGTCTGGCTGAGCTAGTTTTCCACATAGCAGCAGTGTTTTTGTGCTAGAAGGGTGTTGATAACACACCCATGTTGTGACTACTGCTGAGCACAGAACCAAGGCTCTTCCCAACATTCACCACTGCAGTGGGAGGGGATGGGCAAGATCTTGGGAGGGTACACAACCAGGACAGCTGACCCAAACTGACCAAATGCATATTCCATACCATATGTCAGCTCACCTATAAAGCCAGGGAGAAGGAGGAGGAGGGGGGAGGGGTGTTCTGTTGTCCTCCAGAGCAACCACTACGCGTCTTGGAGCCCTGCTTCCCAGGGAGTGGCCAAACATTGCCTACTGATGGGAAGTAGAGAATAACTTTGTTTTCCTTTGCTTCTGCACATGGATTTGCTTGGCTTTTGCTTCTATTATTATTAAACTGCTTTTTGTTTTTCATCTTATTTTCCTTCCCTTTCTTTTTGCTCTGCTGAGGAGGGAGAGGGGAAGGAAAGGGGGGTGGTAGAGTGGCTTGGTGGGCACCTGGCGCTCTGCGAAGGTTAATCCACCACAGAATGGAAGGGAAGGCTGAGAGGGGATCTTATCAGTGCTTATAAATACCTAAGGAGTGGGTGTCAGGAGGATAGGGACAGTCTCTTTTCAGTGGTGCCTCATGATAGGACAGGAGGCAACAGACACAAATTGAAACACAGGAAATTCCACCTAAGCTTAAGCAGAAACTTATTTACTTTGAAAGAGACATAGTGCTGGCACAGGCTGCCCAGAGAGGCTGTGGAGTCTTTTTATCTGGAACTATTTATAACCCCTCTGCACACATCCCTGTGCAACCTGTCTTAGGTGAACCTGTTTTGGCAAGAGGGTTGCAGTAGCTGATTTCCAGAGGTTCCTTCCAACCCCTACCATTCTATGATTCTGTGATTCTCTATTGAAAAAAAATTAAACTAGTGGTATGAAGAATTTATAATGTTTCTGACTGTTTTCCTTCTAGTATTCTAGTGGCCAGGATCTGTAGAGAAAAAACATACAGATTGATTATAATGGTAGAAGAATATAACTGTAAAACAAATATCATTTTAACAAAATGACAGTGGTCTCCCTAGTTGCTGACACTAGGATAAACGAGTCTCCCAAGTGCCGGTATTCAAATCTACACACTCCATCCCCTAACACGAACACGATCATCAACACTCTCTGTTAGCTAGCTCCTAGACCTCTTGAATCATAGAATCATGTAATCATAGAATCATAGACTCATAATCATAGATTCATAGAATCATAAAATCATACAGTGGTTTTGTTTGGAAGGGACATTTAAAGGTCAGCTAGTCCAACATCCCTGCTGTGAGCAGGGACATCTCTAACTAGATCAGGTTGCTCATAGCTCTGTCTAACCCGACCTTGAATGTTTCCAGGGATGGGCTTCTGCTGTGTCTCTAGACAACCTGTTCCTGTTTTCACTTTTTCCAGTGTTTTTGTAAAAAAAATCTGTCCTACTAGCCAGTTACATTCTGACTGCTCTGACTTGAAGTTTGCTAGTAAATTGCTCATACACAGAGGACTCACGTTCCAAAGGGAAACATATATACAGCCTGGTCTATGCATTTGCTGGCACCCAGACCTACAGGTCCTTGTGACCTGCAGCCTCTTCTCCAGTTGTTGGCACTGAGACTGTCACAGATATATGCACAGAGCATAAAGCCCCATCACCCAGAAGAATAATTGGGAAGAGAGTTCAATTAGAAGACAGTAGAAACTGCAGGGAAACAAATTTATGTCATTGTTTCAAGAGGAAAAATGTCTTCCAAATTTGTTTTCCACTGTGACAGGACATCTGAAAATATTAAAAATTCATTCCACAATCACTAATGTACCTAAAGGAAAAATAAGTTTTACTATAAACTCTCTACTAGAGTGATAAACACTCAAGCTCTTTCCCAGGCTGCAGCATGCGATACTGATGTGACTAAGGAGAAGATTATCTAAGACTGATACAAGCCCCTTTGAAGTGAAAAACCTTTTATTAACTTCAATGTATTTTGGATCAATGTTTAATTAAATCAGTTACCTTTTCCAATGGAAAATAAGTTAGATTATCTGAGGAATTGAAAATTGGAACTGTATGGGGTCGCAAAGGTTTTGATTCAAACAAAACAAAAGGATAATGCAACTTTTCCTCAGGCCAAGTGACTTGTCAGGATCTTATTCCATTTTGATATTGGGTTTTGACATGGCTTTCCTAAAACATATTTCAGAATGACTGAATGATTTATTTGTTGGTTCTGCCATTGAAATATCATTGTTCTAAGACTAACATGGCTATTTTCTTTTTTTGCATCAAATATATTAACAATATGCCACTAACAATGATGATAAATATCAACAGGAGCAATACAAAGCAAACATTCAGGTATATAAGTGAGGTACTATTGCAAGAAATTGGTTGTATTTTATTATCTAATTCACAAATCAACCATGCTTTATGAAGAAGTTAAAATAAGGTATTTTAAAATTCCATTTTAATAGTTTATGTTCTATCTTAACACTTCTAGCAAGAAATACCAAATGAGTTTTTCTTCTTCAGTTCTTCTTCAGAAAATACAATACAAAATAGAGTGTCTGAGTTACCTAAACAGCTGATGCAAAATTATGAAGAAGAAAAGCAGAAATGTAATAATGATATAAAAGAAAGTAGTATTTGTTCAAGGAAAGGAAAGGAGAGGAAAAGAAAGCCAAAAGCTAAAAATGAACAATTGTAATCTTCTTGCAGAAATGTGTTGTTACTGAGCTCTGACAAGGAACCTGAAGCTGTTGAAAGTCTGTGCTTTTGTTTGTTAATGTCTTTATTTAAGCATTGTTATGAAAAATAATTTGAGAGTATTTCAAGATCCAAGAACAGTTATTACAAGAGTTTTATTCATCGAGTAACTGTAACTCAGATATTACTTCTTTCAACTAACCACCAGTGAAAAATGATCTTGGAAGCAGATGTTACCCTCCCTTTAACTGTCTCCCTACTTTAGCAATTGCATGAAATAACATCCCTGTTACTCTAAAATTGGGAAATCACCAGTAAGGGCATTTTTAAAAGGATTTTGTTTTCAGATTTCGCCTAGGTTTAGGTTCTTTATTCTGTTTGTCAGATATGTGGTTTGATTATTTTTTTACAGTCTCCCATTTCAACCTTTTCTCCCTGGTCTCTAAGTTATTCAGAAATAAACACATTAATAATGATTCAGCATGAATGAATAAGAAAATAAGAAGCTCATTCCACTGTCAAACAATAGAAAAATTTCTATCTGTAATTGCTGTTTCAGATTATGTCTGGAACTTTTCACATAATTTCCTTAAAGCTGCCTTAAATTACTTTTTTCCTTAATATTTCAAATGATTTAGTTGAATCTCTTTGATCTTAATGTTATCCATGGAAATGTCAAAATTTCTCTCTGTAACTCTGAGTTCTATGCTTATTACTTCTTTAATAAAAAAGACACGTTAAAAAAAAAATCTTAAATCTATTTTAAAATATTCTCAAAATTTCCCATCTTCCTTCCATAAATTTTTCTAAATAATGGTATAATATAAGCAAGAATAATCTTATTTCAAACCAAGGAATAGAAGAGCGAGTTAACATATTAAGAATCTGGTATTAATGTCTACACGCTATTTAAATTTCAAAAGATCCTCAGATGTATTAAAGGAAAAGACAACCACATACATGGAAAGTCAAGTATTTTTTCTCTCACATTACTGCAGGGAGTAAAATCTTGGTCTAGATGAAAGCATTTATCAAGCAAGAATGACATTTTCCTTCATGTCAAGTAAAAAGCTAAAAAACAAGCCATTTTTTCCCATCAGTGATGTTAATGCATCAGATTTCATTAATCCAGTTGCAAGTTTCTCATTATAAGTGAATCTGCAGTGTTGTAATGCAGTGTTAAAAAATTTGGATATTCTTTTTAAGGAAGGCTAGGGTTAAAAACATAGCATGTGTGCTTAAATCAAAAGTGATAATAGATCAAATCTAACTGATAGCTATACAATAGCTTTTATTTCTAGGTCCTGGCAATCACATTAGTCATTTTCACAGCTTCCTGACTGATAGAGTTTGAAAAGGAATGTGTAATCCAGTTAGCCTAAGGTTGGCATAGATGGTCTGTGTCTAGTATTCTAAGTTCTGTGCCTACTACTTCTTAACCTGAGAAACAGTGATTATATAATGAGATGCATCCATGGATTCAACTGGCAGATGAAGTTGGTGAGTCACTATACTTCATATTTGAGGAGTCATCACAGTCCAGTGAAGCTCCTACTGACTGGAAAAGGGGAAACATAGCACCAATTTTTAAAAAGAGAAAATAGGAAGACCTGGGGAACTACTGGCCCGTCATTCTCACCTCTGTGTCTGCCAAGATCTTCCTGGAAACTACACTAAAGCACACAGAAAATAATGAGGTGACCTGTGACAGCCAACATGGCTTCACTGATAGAAAATTGTGCCTGAAAAATCTGTTGGCCTTCTATGACAGGATTATCAGTGGATAAAGGAAAAGTAACTGACACCATCTACTTGGACTTGTGCAAAACATTAAACGCTGTCCCATGTGACATCGTTGTCTCTAAATTAGAGAGACATGAATTTGACTACTCAGTGAATAAGGAATTGACAGGATGGTCAAACTCAAAGAGTTGTGATCAACCACTGGATATCTGAGTGGAGACCAGTAACAAGTGGCATTCCCCAGTGGCTGGTGTTGGGATTTTTGCTGTTTAACACCTTTGTCAGCAACATGGACAGTGGGACTGAGTGCACCCTCAGCAAGTTTATGAATGACACCGAGTTCTGTGGTGCAATTGAAATGTCTGAGGAATGGGATGCCATCCAGAGTGACATGGATAACCTTGAGAAGCTGGACTGTGTGAAACTCATGAGGTTCAACAAGGCCGAATGCAAGGTCCTGCACCCGGGTTGGGGCAATCTGCAGTATCAATACAGGCCCGGGGATGAAGGGAATAAAAGCATCCCTATGGAGAAGGACTTGGGAATACTGGTTGATGAAACTGGACATGAGCCTGCTATGTGCACTCACAGCCCAGAAGGCCGATCATATTCCAGGCTGCATCAAAAGAATTGTAGCCAACAAGTCAAGGGAGGTGATTCTGCCCCTTCACTCCTCTCTTGTAAGGCTCCATTTGCAGCAGTGCGTCCAGCTCTGGGGCCCCCAGCACAAGAAAGACATGGACCTGCTCCATTAGGTCCAGAGGAGGGCCACAAAGATGATCAGGTGTCTGGATCACCTCCCTTATTGAGGAGAGTCTGGGAGAGTTGGGCTTGTTCAGCCTGGAGAAGAGGAGACTCTGGGGAGAGCTTATAGTAGCCTTCCCATACTTAAAAGGGGCCTACAGGAAAGGTAGGGAGTGACGGTTTACCAGGCATGTAGTGATAAGATGAGAGATAAGGGTTTCAAACTGAAAGAGAGTATATTTAGACTACGTGCAAGGAAGAAATTCTTGTCTATGAGGGTGATGAGGTACTGGAAGAGGGTGCTGAGGATGCCCCATCCCTGGAAGTGTTCAAGGCCTGGTTGGATGGGGCTTTGAGCAGCATGGTTTAGTAGGAGGTGTCCCTGTCTATGGCAGGGGAGTCAGAACAAGATGATCTTTAAGGTCCCTTTAACCCAAACCTTCTATGACTCTATGATATATTAAAAAGGAAAGTAATAGTTTTTTCCTAATTCAACTTCGTACATGGATAACATTCACATTATTTTTCTTTCAAGGTTATGTCACTGAATAACTGGTTTGGTGGGGTTTTTTTCCTTTTTTAATATTACTCATTTTTAATCATTCAAATAAAACTCAGAAGTCTGTATTAGTAATAACAAAGTGAGATCAGATGCCAGGAACTCTTTACTACCTTAGCTTTTATCTTTCCTCTCTCCTTTAATAGACACATTTTGAGACATCTATTGCTTTCTTCTGCTCCTTAATAGGGTTTTATTTTTCCTGCTTGTTCTGAGACAGAAGTGTAAGTAACTCCTTGGTAATTCAGATTCTATTACTGAGACAGACAGAGAGAAAGGAGAAGACACAAAGAGAGAGACTACCATCTCTCTAATTCCCTAAGCCATCTATTGCTCTTTCAGTCCTCTCAAGAAATGTGTTGCCTACACCAGAACAGAGAACAGACAGTATTCAGGTCCACAGTTTCACTTTTGTTACTGCTTATGCTTCCAAAATGAATGCAGTTGACAATGTAATAAACAACTAGAAAACTCTGTGTGGCAATTTCTTTTCTTAGAATTTCTCAGTTCCCATGAAATCTAATAAGGTTCTTATCTACATCAGAAAGGAATATTTTAACTGTCCATTTCCTTTTTTTGTGTGTTTTGACTAAGATTTGGTTGATTGATTGATTTTTTTCTCATCAATCACAGTCTTTTCTAGATTGAATGCTGCTAAAATACAAATTAAATCTCAATCAATCATGACGTAGGAGGTTAAGAAATCTTACATTTACTAATAAACTGAACTGGATTGTTATCCTTTGTACAATTAAGACGGGGAAGAGAGAATTTCACAGTAAATTTACAATTCCTATATTTCTATTGCTACCAATTTCAGTTTGGTCAATGTTTTCTTTCTTGGAAGAAATTGTCTTTTTAGCTTCTTGTGATATGTTTGGCAAAGTCTTTTCTTGACTCAACTGTTTTTCTGTTAATTTTAATGCATCTAGGAGAGAACATATTTGATACCAATGTCAAAAAGGGACAGCCCAAGTAAGGGCAATGACTTTGTGCTGAATAAATTAGATTTGGTGGTGGGACCAGACTTGGAGAGAAAAGCTGTCAAGAGGGTTGCATTTTGTAGGTGTTTAACTCATTTGTCTATTAACTGAAACAGGTTAGCCACCTGCACAAAAGAAGGAAGTGTATGCAACAGCAGTCCCGTTCTCCAGCGTTCATGGGGAAAATAAACTTAATGTCCCACTTTATGCCCTTTTTTCTAGACACAAATATCCTCCTTCTCTATTTTTCAGAATCAACAGCTACTAATAGTAATATTTTTTTTTTACATATCTGATCTGTGTTTTTTTGTTTGCATATCTAAAGAATCTTCCTTTTCTGTAGCTGAAGTACAGACTTGTTATCTAAGATAATTGAGCGGTTTCAACTTTCAGAATAAGGATCCTTGACAGCATCCATTTTTAGCTATTGTGGAATAAAGACATTTTGATAAATGATGATACTAAGGGTCATAAGTACCTTGTGTAGTAACATAACATTGAAATATTGTAATATAGGTAAAAGCAGACAGCTTGATCACATCAAACTCAATCATATAACTCAGCATTCATACGATTCAGATAATAATAGAGTCACACCACAAAAATAGATACTTTAATGTTCTATCACACAGCCTCTACTTGTTCCATTTATCATTCATCCTAATAGATACTAATCTAAAATTTACTATAGTAGAAAAAAGGGAAATAAGGGCAGAAAATAATTAAAATAAAGCACTTTTGCTTGGCATATGTGTTGTATTTTTTCTTTGTATGTGTATCTTAAGGAATAAATACAGGCTTGCTCAATAAAAAGTATCAAAGCCAGTAGAAAGTCACAGGTGGAATGGTGCTAGTCATTGGAAAAAATGACGGCTGATAGAAGTTTTTCCTTTAGCACAGGCAAACTACACACTCTCAAAACCTAGCACATGGCATCCATTATTACAAGATTAAAGTAATTAAAAGCAAGCAAAATTCCTGAAAGAATTAGTTCTGAACATTTTTGTCATCATGAATTACAGGATCAGCAGCCAGTTTAATGAGTTTACTTCTACTTTTCTCTGAGGCAACAGCAGCATCCAGTGGCCAGTTAAGCTCAACCTAGCTGTGCTAGTTGAGGACTGCTGATGTACAATCCTCTTTTTGTGTATTCTCAGCTTTTATCCTATTGTGAAAAGAGCAGACAGGATTTAATGAGGCAATATGAACACCCTGCAGGTTTGGTATGTCTCTGTGTAAATTCTATATAGATTTTAGCTTTTACTTTCCTCTGTGGTATGTATATTGTTAAGGGAGTTGGAAGAAGTCATTTGGGACAACTTTGTGACTTACAAGTTTGCTTCATAAAGCACTTGTTTGTTGACATAAGCACAAGTGAGCGGTAGGATATTCAGAGCATTGGTTAGTACACATTATCTGTGAGTGTTTCAGGCTGCATGCTATACATAAGTGTTGTATAAGATGCAGTCTTCATCCATTAGAGAGCTGTCAGATGAAATGGAAATGCTATTTAGGGATTATCAGTGCTGATTGTAAATGGAATTGCAATAGTCTTCACAGAACTTAAATGAGTTGGAACTCTACTGCGTTTGGTGCTTTATGTGTATTTCCAGGGTGGGAAGGAAGTGTTTGTTTCCATATGCAGAACAAGAAGCATAAAATATCCTATTCTGCATAGGAAAAATATGAATGTTAACTATACACCAGACACAGTATGTGATTAAAGAACTTGGTTTGTGTTACACAATGCTGTATTAGAAGATTTCTTCAGGCAAATGGAAGTAGCTTAACAAATAAGTGCTGCTCTGCATTAGCAGCATTTTATTTTCAGAATTATTTTATTTTGCAACTTGATACATACAGCATCTATGGACTGCAAAATGTAGCTATCTATAGCATATTTTTGGAAATGTCTTGGGATAAATTGTTGTCACATGCCAAAGAGACACAGCTTTTGCAGAGTGTGTTTGCTCATTGAGATGAGTGCTATGGCAATGACAATTTATGTATTTTGTACGTATGAAAGTAGCATTCTTCCACACAGAGAAGAAGGATATGTTAAGTGTGAAATTTAGTGCAAGAAAGATACAATATGAAATAAAAAACTGTGTGAACATTTAGTGACATGGTTGTGCATGTATTCTTGTCCATAGACTATAACAATAATAATTCTTTATATAGTATTCAAACAGAAAACAGTTTAGTAATGGGCCGTGAGAGCTGAGAGGCCTATGTACTCTTCTTTACCAGACATGCATGAAGTATGACTGCTTTCATAGTGGCCATTGTAGGCAAATCATTTTAGTCCTCTAAAGTGTTAGCATGTGTTCTGACATCAGTTATGTCAGAGCATGATGCTCAACAGAACCAAGCCAAGACTTAAGATAAAAGCATTTTAGAATATTGTACTCACATAATAAAAATATACAATTGTAAATATACACACAAACATACCAAACAGATTGTGAAATCTTATCTTTGTCTAGGTATTGCCTTCTTTTTCCCCTTAAGAACTTTTCTCTCAACCTTATTTATATTTCCCTCACATTTTGTGAAGGACTTGGCAAAAATATTACCAATGTCTAAAGAGTTAAGAAGTTTTTTTGAAGACTATGAGTAAGTGGTGTACTGCTGTGTGCAATTAAGATTTACAAAGAGTAGGATTAATGGGCAGCAGTAAAGGACAATGGGAGGTTGTTTTGGAAAAGAACTAAATGGAAGAAGGAGACAGATTCATAACAGGGGTACTTTTCTCAAATTGGCTGAATGAATTGTGGAAAAGTTGAGTTTAAAAAGTTCTTTGTTCTTTAAAAGCATCCTTTAAACATTAAAATATTCAATACTTTGCCTTTGTGTTCTTTCATTCCCTACATTTTCATACACCCAACTTGGTAGTAAGCTTGAGAGTTTTATAACTATTCCAATTTCTTAAAATACTTTGTGAGGATTGGTTTGTCTCATGGAGACACAGTTGATATGTAGCCTCTGCAAGACACAGGCCAGTCTACCCACAATGAATAGCACTTCATTTGAATGAGCCAAATGTAAGAGCAAGTGATAAATCTGTGGATAAATCATAACATACTATTGCAGAGATCAGATATTAGGATCTATTCTATTATTATAAATTCCATGTAGTCATTAGTGATTCAAATATTTGCATTTTTTTATATTCAGCTTTAGCTAGCTTCAGCTTTGCCATTGCAAGATAATGAATTCTTTCACTGACTTGGAAATCTTTCCATGCTAAGTATATGTTACATTTCATACATCTCAACACTGTCAGTGGAAACAGGAAAAGGAAAGGAACTAGAAAATCTATATAAGAACTTAGATGTGAAGAAAACAAGATGAAAAATGTTTTAATTATGTTCACATCACAAAATAATTTTCATAAATTTACTGACATTTATTTTGAAACACGAGTACTCTTACTGAAATTTCTCTAGGATAGAATTCTTCTTCTGTTTAGAGGTGTATCTTTTTCAACTTAAATTTATTAAGGGTCAGAATATATATTTTTTTCCTAAGAAGCATTGTTTAGTAGCTTTTTGGTGGTTCCATAGTTCCTCTTTTGGGTCCCCTTTGTTTACTTGTATTGAAGTAAACAAGGTTAAACTCACTGTATTTATTTTGCCTGGAAAATCTACTAAACCAACAGATAAATATATATGTATACATTACATATATTTTTTTTTTTTCAGCCACCTTTGATATACTCCATATTATTACATGTAAAAATTTCTTTCAAATATAATTTAAATAATCTCATAGATGTTCATTTCTTCTATGACATTAATCCCACCTGTCTTCAGAATTATTTTGAGCTCTGTAATGCCACAATGCCTCCACTTATTCTGGTAGAGGTGCTCACCAAGCCACTCTCTGTCATTTTTCAGCAGTCCTAGCTGACCAGGGAGGTCCCAGTAGATTGGAAGTTAGCCAATGTGACAGTTATCTACAAGAAGGGCTGGAAGGAGGGTCCAGGAAACTAGAGACCTGTCAGTTTGACTTTGGTACCAGGGAAACTGGTGGGGAAGATTATCCTGACTACTCTCATGCAGTACATGCAGGACTACCAGATGATCAGACCCAGTCAGCATGGGTTTATGAAAGGCAGGTCTTGACTAAGCCAATCTCCTTCTACAATATGGTCAACTGCTTAGTGGATGAGGGAAAGGCTGTGGATGTTGTCTACCTGGACTTTAGTAAAGCCTTTGACATTGTTTCCCACAGCATCCTCATGGAGAAACCAACTGCTCACAGCTTGTATGGCCACACACTTTGCTGGCCCAGTACTAGGGCCACTCCTGTTTAATATCTTTATCAATGATCTGGATGGGGGGATTGAGTGCACCCTCAGTAAGTTTGCAGACGACACCAAGTTGGGTGGAAATGTTGATGTGCTTGAGGGTAGGGAGGCTCTGCAGAGGACTCTAGACAGACTAGATCAATGGGCCAAGACCAATTGTACAAGTTTCAATAAGGCCAAATACCGAGTTCTGAACTTTGGCCATAACAATCCCCTGCAATGCTAAAGGCTTGGGAGGAGTGGCTGGAATGCTGCTCAGCAGAAAAGGACCAGGGTGCAAGAGGGCAGGGGGTCATTAATTATGCCCAGATGGCCAAGAAGATCAATGGCATCCTGGCCTGTATCAGGAGTAGTGTGGTTAGTAGGACCAGGGAAGTGATTTTACCCCTGTACTTGGTGCTGTTGAGGCTGCATTTTGAGTACTGTGTTCAGTTTTGGGCTCCTCACCACAAGACGGACATTTTCTTCTTTCTGTTTCAGAAATGTTTACCATCGGGGTTGCCTTTTGGCTTTGTATTCATCAAAAGAAAACAAAGAAACACAGCTTGCTGTTTTTCTCAGGTCATTACGCCAAAGTAATATTCATTAAGATACTTAGTGAAAGCTGACTCTTCAGATTCCTTTTTTGGAGCTTTTTTGTGGGAAATAGTGTCTGGTTTGAATTTTGGAGAGGTGGGGTGTTTGGTATTTTGTTTGGGTGTTTGGATTTTTCCTTTTTTATATAGAGCCCATATTCTTAGGAGAAAGAAAAACTTTATAAAAATCTAAAATTTTACTTTAGCAATTTTTCATTCCCAGTACCTCTATATTTAAGTTAAAGGTTAGTGGCTTTGATTCTACTTTGCTCAGTACCACCTATAGTAATATTTTTCAGTACAAAATGGATTTGAAAGTCTACTGAATAAGAACGTTAGTCTGTGCCATCAATTCTCTCTTTAACTAACTGCATATGGTACAAGATACATCTTAAACACAGTCTCTTTTTATCTTAAGAACATCATCCCAAACTCAATTTTTTTGTAGATTGCTACTTACAGATCTCAAAGTAAAGAGGCTATGCAGTCTTTTAATGCAGATGATTGTATATTTAATTACAAAATATATCTCAAGAACAACTAAATATTAATGCTTAAATGGAAAAACTAAATGAATATTAAAAATAAAAATCTAAGGCAATTTTAAAATGAAATTGTAACTAGAATTAAGAAGGAAATAAGGGAGTAACTAGCTACTTACAAATGAAGGAAACACGTTGCAGACACGAAGGTTGGGACTTCATTTGGAGACTTGAGTGTCAGAATGCAAACATTATTATTTATCATTATTAAAAATAAAACAAAGAGTTAGGAAAAAACTGTTCAGATTTTTCACCTAGATATTATAAATATTTCTTTATATGGCTGTGTGTCAGGAATGTATTGACCATATGTATTTATGTAGATAAGGAGGCCAGAATTTTTCCTATGGTACTTATGTTAAAGCCAGCAGATCTTTGGAAATTATTATCTTTCACTTTAGTCTTAGGTCTTCTCTTCAATGATTGCAAATCTTAGTTTTAACCCTAAAGAGTGGGATTAAGCATTTTAAAGCTGCAACAGTCCTACACACTCTGTAGTGACTTAATTTGTACCGTAAAAATTGTTGATATATTCAGCAGAGATGCCGAGGGAAAACAACTTACAGTATCAGCAAGAATACAAAATTCCCACTTATGGGAGAGGTCTATATTTCCTGCTTGACCAACTTAAAACACTACAGGTGTTACATATCTCAGATGTGTTGGCAAAAGTAGTTCTGATATTTCTTGCTTGTTCAACAGTAAGCACAGTATGCTGTAAAAATGAAAACTAAATATCAAGTTATAAGTATTCCTACTTCACAGCTTTAGTAATCAGGGTGGGAGAATCTATGGATAAGCAGACTAGTCTGTTGTGGCAAAAAGCATATTACCTACATAAAGAGTCCAGGATGACGAATTCAAAATTTAACTTTTATTTTTTAGTCATTGAAAGATATGTTCTAAAAACCTCTTGGTAGGTGTGATTAATTCCTCTGTGAAATAGTTAAACCATGAATGAAGCATTATTTCTGTAGCTCATTGTCACTCATGTTGTACACAACCTTTCAGACTATACAGAGAAAAGGTGAAAAAAGAAAACTGTTTTGCACCAATTTCTCTCCATATGGTTATTAGCTATGGTAAATCATCTTTCCTGCAGAGACATGTCATGACAGAGTGGTTCAGCAATTGCTTCCTTGAGGGGAAAACTCCTAAGGGAAAGCTGGAAATCTCTAGTTGCTTAATTTGTTTCAGGGGAATTGTTTACATATATTAATTCTATAACAAATAAAGGCTACTTAATCTTCTTCAAAGCATACAGTTTTGGGGGGCTGAAGTCACTAAAGCTCTGTTTTCTTCTAGTGAGCAGATTTTTCTATTTGCACAATCTACACTCATCTCATCTGTGATTTTTTATTTAGTTAAAATACTATATTATGAAGCACAGCAGTCATTAATTGAAAGTACTTCAATCTAATCACAATAAATGTGAACAAATCCATCTTGCACAAGCTGAGATGAAAAATCTACATCTTTTTCATAGAGCAACAGAATAAACCTAGTAAAAATTCTCATGTTTCCACATAACAATACAGGCTTAGCTGTGTCCCAAGTCTTTTATTTTGCTTTGTGAAAACATTTACAAAAGTAAATTATTATGATGCTCCATTGTGTTAGAAGGATTGTTAATTTATTTCTATAATATTTTACTTGATAATCATTTGTTGTGCTTCTGTTCTTTATGTAGGATGGCTTAAAAATATTTGGTGAAAACTTAATTAAGGACTCTTATGTCAATGAATATCCTTTCGTGTCCTGGTTTGGAGGACAGGAAATGTAAACCCTCCCCCTCCAAATTATTGTAATTTCGAAATTAAGGGCTCTCAGGCAAAGATATAGGAAATAGGAATAACAGTTCTTTACTAATATATATACATATATATATATATATATATATAAAAACAAGCTAACAACAATTAATACAGCAATTAGCCGCAAAACAGAATCAGAAAATTGGTCACAGCCCTTTGGGCTGTGGGCACCTTCCTTGGCTGTAGTGATGGTCTCAGGTCGGCAGGGGGCGCTGGAGGTTCCCGGCGAGCAGGGTGGCTGGGGGGGAAAGCGCTGTGACTCGCGGCTCTGATAGCACTTGGAGGTGGCGCTGAGAAAAGAGGAGAGTTGGGCTTCACCCGGGGAGTCGACTCCGGTGCCCCAGCAAGACTCTCCGGGGAACAGCAAAGCTGGGATGGCAGGATGAGGCAGGCAAGGGATGCAAGGTGAAAAAAAACCAAACAGAGTCGAAGGAGAGGCAGGGGCCAGCGGAGCTGGGGAGCGGTGCCTCCACTCTCAACTGGGCAGGGGGCAGCGAAAACTTGGTCCTGGGCAGATGGAAAACAGGTCCTCCTCTCAGTGAGGTTGATGTTAGTGAGGTCACAGTCAAAAAGGGACTGCAGAAAGCTCAACCCGCGGCAGAAGAAGACAGCAGCGACCTTCTCTCTGTGAAGCCCCGAGCCGAAAAGAGCGAGGTGACCCCGCCCCTCCCTTTTTACCAGCCCAAATCTCGAGGTATCTCTGTCCCTTGAGATGAGATAGTGTCACCAAAAATGCAACACACCCCCGCCCCCCCCCAACTTAGCTACACAATCCTTAATACCCTAGTTACTTATGGGAAAAAATTCTATATGTATAAAGGAACAAAAAGGGAAGAAAATCTAACCCCTAAAATCTTGTTTAACTTAGTAGACTTTATTTAGATCAGATGCCTATTTCCTATATTTATATATGGACAAAAAATGAAAGTTCAAAATAAATAGTTTGTGCTAAGTTAAACCATTTTGTGTATAATATGAAAAAGAAGAAAAAAAACAACCAACAAAACCAGCAAACCCGAAACACATAATCACAGAATGTTTGAGATTGGAAGGGACCTCTGAAGATCAGTGCGTCCAACTGCCCAGCGCAAAGGAGTGTCAGCCACAGAACGATGCAGAGGACCATGTCCAGTCAGGTTCTGAATATTTCAAAACATGGAGGCTCCACATCCTCTGTTGCAAAGCTTTCCCATTGCTTGACCACTGTAACAATGAAAATGCTTTTAAAAAATGTTTACACAATTTCTTGTATTTTAGTTTGTGTACTCCGCCTCCTATCTTTTCACTGGATACCAGGGGAAGACTGTGGGTCTGTCTTCTTGACTTTCCCCTATCAGGAACTTACAAACACTGTGATTTCTCCCCTCCCCTCCCCTCCCCTCCCCTCCT